>LBNU01005768.1:0-10137 GCA_014162995.1 Artemisia annua | reverse complement strand
TTCATTCTAATTTGGTGATAACCAGACCTCAAATCAAGCTTAGAAAACACCACTGACCCATGCAATTCATCAATCAACTCCTCAATCATGGGAATAGGAAACTTGTCTTTGACTGTGTACTTATTCAACTGTTTATAGTCAACACATATCCTCCAACTCCCATCCTTCTTTTTAACCATAACAATAGGTGAGGAGAAAGAACTTTGGCTTTATCTAATCACCCCAGCTTCCAACAGCTCCCTGACCATTTGTTCAATAGCATCTTTTTGACTTGGAGGGTATCTATAAGGTCTAATGTTGACTGGAGGAGTGTTTGGCATAAGTGGAATTTGGTGATCATGTGATCTCTTTGGTGGCAGGGTTGTGGGTACTTCAAACACATCCTTAAAACCATCCAATACTGCATCAATCTTTTGTGGTGCAATCACCTCCCCTCTCATATTACACAGAGTTGCAGGACATATACACAGAGACATGGAGTTTAACATAGCATTTTTTTGACTCCTAGGTTGCATCCAATGTAATGTAGCCTGCTGAGAACCTCTCAATAACACTTTCTTATTGCCCACAGTAAACCTCATAGTCAATTTCTCAAAATTACACAAGATTTCCCCCAGAGTGGACAACCATTGTATTCCTAACACCACTTCACAACCTCCTAATGGCAACACCATTGCATCAATTATATAAGTGTCTTCACCCATGGTCAAAGCTAACCCACAACACATCAAAGTACTAGTCATAGCCTGACCATTTGCCACAGATACTTGCAAAGGGCACATGGTTTTAGTCTTACAACCCAACTTTTTGACAGTGTGCAAGTCAATAAAGTTGTGTGTGCTTCCATAATCTACAAGCACATGCACTCCTTGTTTTCCTATCACACCTTTTACCCTCATGGTTTGGTAATTGTACACACCAGTGAGTGCATTCAATGAAATTTGTGCAACCATTTCAGTATTATTTTCAAATTCAACAGGTGGATCATAATTCTCCAATTGACCCATAACATCATTAGTCACTTCTGGTTCCACATCTTCATAATCTTCATCTACTATCACTTCTAATGAATGCAATTGACCACTGCATTTGTGTCCAGGCACATACTTTTGATCACAGTAAAAACAAAGATTGTTGGCCTTTTTATCCTCCAATTCTTTTTGAGTGCTTCTTGAATCAAAATGGTGCCAAGAAAGGGCTTCTGATACCACTTGATATGTGTAAAAATTTAACAACTAGAATTCAAGAAAGAATTGTAGTCATTATGAATAACAAACATGAAATCATGAAGAAGAAGAAATGATCTCGTATTTGAAATTCTTGATTCACTTTGAGTAACAGAATTGAGATTGGAAAGGTTACAATCAATTATCAGTGAATGATTACAATTGAAGTGCTAATCTGCTATTTATACAAGTAAAAACCGGAAAGAACTAAAAACAGAATTTCCCGCCAAAAGTCATAACTGACTTTTGGCTAAATTGGCTCCCACGTGCCAGTCACGTGACTTCTTACTAAATTTGATTTTGGCTTGTATCNAGTTGCAGGACATATACACAGAGACATGGAGTTTAACATAGCATTGTTTTGACTCCTAGGTTGCATCCAATGTAATGTAGCCTGCTGAGAACCTCTCAATAACACTTTCTTATTGCCCACAGTAAACCTCATAGTCAATTTCTCAAAATTACACAAGATTTCCCCCAGAGTGGACAACCATTGTATTCCTAACACCACTTCACAACCTCCTAATGGCAACACCATTGCATCAATTATATAAGTGTCTTCACCCATGGTCAAAGCTAACCCACAACACATCAAAGTACTAGTCATAGCCTGACCATTTGCCACAGATACTTGCAAAGGGCACATGGTTTTAGTCTTACAACCCAACTTTTTGACAGTGTGCAAGTCAATAAAGTTGTGTGTGCTTCCATAATCTACAAGCACATGCACTCCTTGTTTTCCTATCACACCTTTTACCCTCATGGTTTGGTAATTGTACACACCAGTGAGTGCATTCAATGAAATTTGTGCAACCATTTCAGTATTATTTTCAAATTCAACAGGTGGATCATAATTCTCCAATTGACCCATAACATCATTAGTCACTTTTGGTTCCACATCTTCATAATCTTCATCTACTATCACTTCTAATGAATGCAATTGACCACTGCATTTGTGTCTAGGCACATACTTTTGATCACAGTAAAAACAAAGATTGTTGGCCTTTTTATCCTCCAATTCTTTTTGAGTGCTTCTTGAATCAAAATGGTGCCAAGAAAGGGCTTCTGATACCACTTGATATGTGTAAAAATTTAACAACTAGAATTCAAGAAAGAATTGTAGTCATTATGAATAACAAACAGGAAATCATGAAGAAGAAGAAATGATCTCGTATTTGAAATTCTTGATTCACTTTGAGTAACAGAATTGAGATAGGAAAGGTTACAATTAATTATCAGTGAATGATTACAATTGAAGTGCTAATCTGCTATTTATACAAGTAAAAACTGGAAAGAACTAAAAACAGAATTTCCCGCCAAAAGTCATAACTGACTTTTGGCTAAATTGGCTCCCACGTGCCAGTCACGTGACTTCTTACTAAATTTGATTTTGGCTTGTATCAGTTTGATGTTTATTTTGATTAAATTTTGATTGTGTTTGTGATGTTGCGGACAATCCGAGACCCAAGGGGTCCGGTTGGCTTGTGTATTGCTCGGATTTGACGAGCCGTGACTCAAGGGGTCCGTTTGGTTTTGTGTGTCGCTCGTTGTAGATGAGCCGAGACCCAAGGGGTCCATATGGTTTTGTACGCTTCTAGTAGAGGTGAGCCGAGACCCTTTTGGTCTCGGCGATAACCATGGTTTGATGTTCTTATTGTTGTATATTGTTGGTGCCGAATGGGTCAAAGCCGAGACCCTCCTGGTCTCGGCCAAATAAGGATTTTTTGGTGTTGTTTGACGAAAATGGGGAACCGATTGTGTGACGGTTTTAGATGACAGAGATAGGATTAGTCGAGTGCCGTAAACAGCCTCGTGTTGTTGAAGTTGTTATAGCGGATAGGATTAGTCGAGTGCCGTAGACGGCCTTTTCTTTGTATGTTGTTTCTTTTGTGGGTTCTATGATATTGTTGTCATTCTAAAAAAAATTAGACTATTCTAGAAACGGGCTTGAGCCCATGATACATATCGACCCATCATACTATCAACTAACATACACCACAAGATCCCGAGTTACCAAAGATCCCAAGATACCAATCTCGAGTTTGACCTCAAACTTTTAAGTCATCATCGACCTAAGTCAAACCAACAACCAATAACAACCAACAACTTGTCACTATCTCATCTCCGAACAACAACCAACAACAAAGAACTTTATAAAAAAGATTCGAATAAGATCTCACAACAACATATCATCGATAGCGTTTGAGATATCAAACAAATACAAGATGAATCAAGAACAAAAATACATACATCTGAGTTGGTGGTTCGTGTTTTAGACACGAATAACCCAAACCATTTAAACCTACCCAAGACCTTTGTGCTCAAGATCTTAGCCGAGATAAACACCAAATACAAAGAGTTAGATTCGGGTTGAGTGGACTGACCATGACAGTCTACAGCGATGGTATCACTTAGACCCTATCAGCCATGTCAAAGTGGACTGACCATGTTCCTAAAAGGCAATCAACACTATTCAAAAAGCATTCACTTATACACTATCGTCAATGTCTACAAGATACAAACGCCCATCAAGAAAAATCATAATCAATCTGGAAACCTTAGTTAATGAAATAACATCATTATCACCTCATCTTACTCGCAAAGCATGATTAAATCCAAAGTTTAACCAATCGACTTGATTTATAAGTCTAGACACCAATCAGACAGTTAAAACAGACTTGAGACATCGCAATTTAAATCAATCAGTCCTATTAACAGAAAACAACAGCTTCTTTAATTGACTTGATCAACAAAACAGCAACACAACCCACTTCAATTTCAAAGATCTTTAGCATGGCCAAATATATAATGAAAATTTAACGATTTAAGTCCATCTTCAATCACCATCGAGCTTCAGTTATATAATATACAAACACATTTACAAAAGACTAATCTTCAATATATAAAGAACAAATAAAATTGGGTATGAATTAATCCAGTAATTAGTCCTCATTGGTAAGTATTGTTGTCGGGTTCTAATTCATTTGGTGTTCAAAACACAATGCTGATGCCTTAATGGCATGACGGTGGTTTCTCAATATACTAGAACTCTTAAATCCAACGAACTCGTTGCATTGCCTTCATTTGAACAGCATACGATCTTTATTGAAACTAGCATAAGCTCAAAACAAGTAAAAGCAAGCACAAGAACCCTCCGCAGAAACAGCACAATACATACCCACTTATCTACATGAACAACTAGAGCTATTAACACAAAATCATACCAGGCTTACTTCATCCCATATCGATACCAAGGTTAAATAACAACCGCAGATTAAGAAAAACACATTGACCATATTTATATCAGTATATTAACTAATAACATAGCGATATGCAGCATATCCTGATTACAAAGACATCAACCCGGTTCACCTAATCAAAATCTGTATACTCCGTGACTATCTATTCAAAACAAGTCAGCTTCCTGAAACGCTTTCAGCCAGGCATATGCAATCAGCGGTACTTAGGGGGTGTTTGGATTAGCTTATTTTGCCAATAGTTAGGGGCTTATGAGCTTACTTTGCCGGTTATTAAGTTGAGTTTATGTTATTAAGCCATAAGCTGAAGTTCATAAGTCAAAAAAGTGAGCTTACAAGCTTTTAAAAAACCAAATAAGCCCTTAAGCCAGTAAAATAAGATAATCCAAATACCCCACTAACTACTCAACAACCAATCATCTGAACACTATGTTTAAGTCAAATAGATACACAACATTACATATTTAAACTCATTAACACAGCCAAACAAAACTTGTATTTCTATGTTTGCAACATACATTTGGATTAGGATATTGACATAAGCTACATATCCATCAATAACGATACCCATCTTGACAAAATAAGTCCAAAACAGCTTCATTTCTAAATCATTTAGGGGGTGTTTGTTTTGGCTTATATAGCCAGCTTATGGCTTATTTGGTTTTGAGCTTATATTTCGTAAGCTCACTTTTTGTGGCTTATTTTGAAACTTTTCGACTTATATAAGTTTATTATGTCAAAATAAACCTATATAGGCGTAAGCCGAAAAGTATTAAAATAAGCCACAAAAAATGAACTTACAAAATATAAGCCCAAAACCAAAGGTATATAAGACAAAACAAACACGCCCCTCGCTGATTTTAAATGAATTTTACTCCCAGAGACGGAGACAGTGGGGAGCTAGGGGGTGCTCGGCCCCCTCCAACACGCCCAATCGCTTTGCTATTTACCTTATAAAATTTAAGCCTATGACGCAACTATAGGCAAATGACCCCCCTAACCTTTAGTTAAATTACTTTGTTAGCTTGAGAAAAAATTTCGGCCCCCCTTATTTCTAATTCCTGGCTCCGTCCCTGTTTACTCCAACACAAACTAAAAAATAACATGGATATTAAATCTCAAACAACCTTAAATTACATAATAGAACAAAGACAGCTACACATATGAAACCCTAAGTTAAATCTATCTAGCCACCAAAACCGTAGAGAGTACGGCCTTGTCTCTTCAAGGCATAAACTACATCCATAGCGGTCACTGTCTTCCTTCTCGCATGCTCAGTGTAGGTAACAGCATCTCTAATCACATTCTCCAAAAATATCTTCAACACGCCACGTGTCTCCTCGTAAATCAACCCGCTGATACGCTTCACACCACCACGTCTGGCTAGTCTCCTAATAGCAGGCTTGGTGATACCTTGAATGTTGTCGCGGAGCACTTTTCGATGACGCTTTGCTCCTCCTTTGCCTAGTCCCTTTCCTCCCTTTCCTCTTCCTGACATTTTTTTTAAAGGTTTTTTTTGGTGTTTGGTTTGAGTGTGTTTGGTGAGTGGTGTGAGATTGGTTGTGTTTATATAGTGGTGGGGGAGTTTGTGTTTTTTTAAGTGGTGTTAGTTGTCGTTGGATTGTGAGGGTGTGGGTTAAGGAGAGGCGTTGGATTGTGATCTGTGTGGTGATAATGGAGTGTTTTTATTGGTGGGATTTGCATAGGGCAAATGATATTGCCACATTGCAATTTACTACATCCACATTAAAATCATGCATCATGACAAAAAATATTTTGTCCTTATGCATGATTTTAATGTGGATGTAGTAAATTGCAATGTGGAAGTATCAACCCCCTTTGCATAGGTGTGGATCAAAAACTTTATAAACTAGAATAACACATTTCCTTTAAATGTATTTATACGAGGTTTTGTGCCCGCGCTTCGCTGCGGGTTTTTGGCTAGATAGTTTTGCAGGCGATACTCACATATTTTTGTACTTGCGCAAACGATTGTTCAAAAGACGAGTTACATACCACAGGAGGTGCATAGTTTTGTTTATATTTAGAATGTACATATTGGTGGTGCTTTACATAATCATGCTGCCTGCACTATAAGGCTAACTTTTTCTGGATTCAAAAGCTACAAAGGTTTACATAGCTTTTCTGCATTTAGGATGCGAAATAAGTCATGCAAAGAAAAAAATATTAACCTCACGTCTAGCTACAGCGTCTCGATATATAGAGGCTGCTGCTTGTATCATATTAGCTTCAGATAACAATTTACTTCTCCTCTTTCCGGATTAACTATGCCTAATAGCAGGTAATAAGGTTCCAATGGTTTTGAGAATAATACATATATTGTTGACAATTATAGATAATGAGTGTGCCAAAAGTACCCACAGATGTATACCGGTGGTCAATCTCCAATTGCAGACCTTGCAACCACAATGCACACACTCTATTACCTTTTCATCATGCGAGTGCTTAACTCTACAGACACATGTCTGGAAGTCGTGTTCACGTGGTTGAATGCATCTTAAACAGCAAAGTCTTTGATTGTCGGGCTGCAATACAAAAACAAAACATGAGTATGCTTTATATAACATTTACCTTAACCCTCCCAAACCCACTGAAGTGCTAACAATTTTTTTTTAACCTAATGAATTACCTTGTATGGTACCACACAGGTTAGATAATTATCAATCCAACCAATATCTATGCATACAAAAAAGAAGTAAAGTTCCAGTTATATATGTCCACAATATATCAATAAACTATAAGTTAAAGTGTTGAACAAAAGAAGATCGAGTCCTAATATAACATGAATTTATAATCGACATGACATCATAAGTCAACTATCTATGTTCTAAATTCTAGTTTCTAATATCAAAATATCATCTCCCATTTAGATGTGCATTTCTAAAGTGATCACTGTGAAACTTAAAAACCTGTAGGACTAAATAAAATGCATGTAAATAACTCTTTCAATGATTATCTCCCTGACTTTTAAGGTCAAATAAACTAACATACTATATCAACTTTATCATCCATTTTTAAGCTCATATTTTTATAACCTGAAATTTAGCTCTTATTTTAAAAGTACTGTATAGCTACTCATTTTATTTTATAACCTGACATTTAGGCCATTTTTTTAAAACGATAAACTACAGTACGGTTCTGAATTTTATAACCTGAAATTTAGGTCATTTTTTTAAGAAAGTGCAGAGAGTAGACTCGACGTTACCTTTCTATTTGAAACCACAAACTATATTCTTTGGCGCAGCCTCAGCGCGATAGTAAACTCCAGCCATGGATGCAATAACTATTCGGGTCATGTTTGAGGTCGGCATCTCTACTGAATTGGTGTACCTAGAACCAAATCACAGCTTCTGACGATGAATTTGCTCAGGGACTATCCACCTTGATCATAACCAAAAGGCAAAGCAACTATCTTCTGATCTCCGTTTTTTCTTCCTGAAAAAATCACAACGACAATTAAACACCAAAGGTTGAAACTGTATTTAGACTATTACAGAAATAGCAAAATAGATTACGATAGCTTACCCCTTTTGAACCATTGGTCGACTATCCTTCGTCTGACCTTAAACATTTCCTTCCGAAGTTATCACCCCATCTGGAACTGAGAATACCATAAACATGCACAAAGATAAGAAATTCAAATACCCTTTAACTAAGAGGCAAATAACATTATTTTACCAGTGATTGTTGTTCCTTTAACCCAAAAAAAGGCAAATAATAGCAAGGGAATGAAGTACCTGTAATTGATGTAGACGTTCACTGAGTCCACTTGGTCGACGCACCCATCAAACACACTTAGTAACTCACTCACTGAAGTGACTCCCTTGAGCAACTCCATCTTGTAAATCATCATCTATCTGCAAGACATCCAGAATATATTAATGGCTACGGCTAAAAAACACAGTAAAAAATTGTCTGAAAGTACACCTATCTTAGAGTACCTGGCATAAAACTCACCGGACACAACACCGAAGGACATTGACTTGTTTGCTGCAGTTTGTCGTACTATTTGTAAATTTGCCACCACCTGCAGCATACAATGATGGGAAAAGACATCATGAAACCATCTCAGGCATATAACACTTTAAAAAAAAGTATTTAAAGAGAACGAAATTTCTTGTGGCGCTTGATGTATGGCCGTTGGCAAATCGTCAGTTTCATCGCCACGTATTCCACACGTGTCGGAGGCTCCCACGTGTTCAACACAACCCTGACACCAAGAAATTAATCTATGAATGCAACAATAATAATCACTAAAGAGATTAGCAATCTGGTTTTTAAAAAGTCGTACCTGACCATTTCAGCCGCCTGCGCGATCTCCAGCTGTAAATAACCATAGATCGAATAAAAATAGTAGAGCACACGCACGAAGTGGGTGCATAGGCAACATTGAATCATCAGCAAAGATGATATGCTCAGCCAAGATCATATATTCAAATGCAAGCAAGCTTTGTGGTTGACTGGCATGTCAGATGGCTAATAGTTGATCGGATTATTCCAGGTCTGACATGCTATTCAATCAACAAAGCTGGATTGCTAGAACAGTTAAATTGGCCTTCCGAAAATAAGGCTACCAGTTGGTATTCGCTAACCGTGCCCAAGCAATGGACTTTATTGTGGTTACATGTGTTTTGCGGCAGAAGTAACATAGTAGAGTATACAATACTTGAAACCTATTACCCAACACGAAGTTGCTTATTTAGCTGCCCTTGATATGTCCAGTTGTACCAACCTGCTAAACCCACCAAATGAACCCATAAACTGAATCAACCCGCTGAACCAACACGATAAACCCACTTGCTAAACCCACCCGTTGTTTCCAACACATATCAGAACTGTAATAACAACAAAAAATGAGGCTCAGAGCTGCGAATGTTAAATCATCGGCCAACAGTCACAATGGCTGCAACGACCATTTGAGCTTAGCTGCCTTGCCAAGTTACGGGCCTCAGTACAATACCCCAACCAAGATATCAGCCATGGTTGCAACCACAATTTAAGTAAGGTTGCCCTGCAAATGAGCTCGTAAGCTTTCCAATTAACTAAAAGTGCTATGGCAATATATTGCACCCGCTATGACCGCGCGTTTCGATAAAACATGTTTAGTCATTATGTTCTAATATACTTATCGAACTAAACATAGCACTGCTTAGATAATTAGTTTTAGGCAGTATAGATATGAAAACCACCAAAAGTATGCACTAAATTTCAAATAGACAATCAAATGAACTTTTCCCTTAGAAAAAATCACCATCTTTTTATGATATGTGAAAAAAAATATATTAGTGGCAAATCTGGCAAAGGCAGCCCTTTAACGCTCCTTTATCCAATCCTCTGAAATAAATTTAACGTGTGTTTTGCAGGTTACTTAAATATGTTTAGTGAGCTTAAAAACTGAGTGTGTACCAATGGATGTAGTTACTCTGAAATAAGCATTTAATCACAACAATCAAAACTACATAATTTTCTATTTTAATATTCAATATATAAAGGCAAAAAAAATGCAGACTAACCATATCCAAATCATCAGTGTTTTGTTGGTTTCTGTTGGCAGTGCTCTTTGAGGAGCCGAATCTCCATGTCGCTTAAAATTGGTGAATGCCTCATCTGACTCCATACACCAAGGGCCTCAC
>LBNU01005767.1:77621-115847 GCA_014162995.1 Artemisia annua | reverse complement strand
AAGGTATTTTGCAAAAGCTAAGTGTAAGGGAAATCCAAATCGGTTTGTATAGAACGAATGAACATGAATCATAACAATGAAATTAAACTTACATATTAGTACTTGTTTGAGTCAAATGCTTGTATCGAGTCATAATGAATTTTTGCAGGAATTCCAGGAAGTAAGATTTAGATATTCCAGAATTTTTCCCGGAAGCTTTACATGAGAATTCTGTCAGAACTTTCTGACGGCGTCAGGATTAACACCTGACGGCGTCAGGCTATAATTTTCTGCAAATTTTGAAAGTTTTGTATTTTTCCGGAAACTTAAAAAGTTTTGTCAGTTATTTAACTTATAATCTCCAGGAGTTCTGCAAAATATTCATTCCACAAGCATTATATCTTATTATGTAGATTTTACCGCCGATTTTACGCGAGGTTGGCCTTTATCTTTTTCAGATTAACAGGTTATTTTGGATAAGAAGACGTTTATTATTTTGGAAGGGAAGCTTTGAACGTTCGTCTATCTTGGAAGAAGATCTAACCATGTTACCTCACTATCCACAACAAACGATTCAGGGGAGTATTTGATTTCATTCTTTCATCTTATTTACTTTTACGTCTTTTATTTGAACATTGGGGACAATGTTCGGTTTATGTGTAAGGGGGGTAAATGAAGACACCTTTGAGAATACAATTACGCTTGATGTTTTGCTTTGTTTGATAGTAAATTTGTAATAAAACCAAGAGAAATATTTGTTAGGGCAATTTTAGCGCCAATTTAAAATTTTCTACAACATTTAGAAGTGAAACCTTTATCTTAATGAGCGTCTCATGGATAGGAAATTGTATGACTAGCACAAAACCGTACCACTAAAAAATTTTCCACCCCAAATATGTGAGGTTCGCCCCTAGAATTGGTAGGAAAAGCATCCATCTTTGGTGTTTTGATGTGAGTACCGGTAGTATTTAGATTCTAGAACTTGCGTTAGGACCATCTCAAATCCACAAGTGAGACTACATTCGTGTAGTTAAGATTTACTACATGATAAGAGGCATTAGGATTAACCCATTGTTTTACACCCGTATATTTGTTATAATTACATTGACTACATTGGTCAAGTAATTCTCCCTCCCCCTTTGCGTTGTACCCATTTTTGGTACACGATACCCCTAGTACACCCTTCCGAGCCTATCCTTTCGTTTCGACCTTTGAGCATCATACTCAAAGTGAGAATTTGTTTACACCCCACTAAATGTACACCCAAATTGCCTTAGCCTACCTTGTATGCACTCACCTTTAGTGCATTATTGTGAAAACATTTGTTAAACCCTTAGTTAATTATCCGGTCAATTACATGGTTGCTAAGTTAAGTCATATCCTTGTACATACTGTTTTGGGACGATTGGGACTCATGGGTAAAGTACTAGTGTAATGAAGTAATGGGGAAGAGCAACATTATTACCCCCATACGTGCTAAATATTTTAAAAGTACTCCAAGTTTTTCGATTATCTTAATTCGAGTCATTAGAATAGTGATTGTAAAGTTATGTAAAGATTCAAGTGTAAGGGGAATGCAAATCCCCTATGATGTATTATTTTGGATGGTAGGGCAAGAGTGTATGAAAAAAAAAATCGAAAAATCAAGAAAAATACAAAAAAAAATGAAAAAGAAAGAAGAAAAACATACGGACTACCATCCCGTTTCCTTTTATGTTCCTTTTTAGTTTTTGTTATTTCATTTTTAGACTAAGATTGAGTCGAGTCTTGACTTAAGCAACGATGTAGAGTGCATGTATTTGATCATGATAATTAACTCGCCACCACTAAAATACCCTTTATTCCAACCAAACCGTGTTATCATATCCCTACACCTTACGTTACAACCCTTTATAAAGCCCTCTTTGATAGTTTATCTTAGGTGCTTACGCCTAGTGGAGGAGTAATTGATCCTTTCCCAAGCCTATGGTAATCTATTTGCTATGACAGGTAGTGAGTGTTATTTTCCGTTTCCATTTATGAGATATAAACTTTATGACATTTGAGAGATGTGAGAATCCAAACACTATTTGTGAGGTGCTAGTGTATGATTTCCGTGCTTGTTATGATTAGGGTCTAATAACTATTTGTTGTAATTACTTTTATATTCGTGTTAAATGACCCCTAACTCATATTTTGATTGGAATAAAAGCTCATTTGCTTGAGGACAAGCAAATCTCAAGTGTAAGGGTATTTGATGAGACGAAAAGTGTTACGCTTTTAGGGGGTCATTTAAGCCTTAATTCGTATAAATGTGATCAAATATTGCCCTAAATCGTTCCTTTTGTCATTTTAGGTACTTTTGAGAAGAATTCTGGAAAACATGCATATTCGGACGTTTTTGGAGCATAAAAGTGAAGAAAACGACAAAGTCTCAAAAGATGGTGATTTATAACCTGACGGCGTCAGAAGTCATAAGGTGACGCCGTCAGAAAGTCTTGACAAAAGAGTGGAATCCAATTTTCAAATGACGGGCCAGAGGATTTAACACCTGACGCCGTCAGCTGTTAGGAATTATAGGCCGTCAAGAGTAAAGTTAAAGAGTGGCGGCCCAGAAGAGTTTATAAGGTGACGGCGTCAGAAGTGGATCTAGGCCATCCGAGAAACTTATTGGCGGCGAGCTTACGGCGTCAGCCCTTATAACCTGACGCCGTCAGAGTGTAAAATCTATATATAGTTTTCTAATTTTCATTCATTAGTGTGGAACTTTGTGGAGAACTTTTAGGGCAAACCCTAAAGTCGAATTTCCTGTACTTTTTAGGGTTTCCAACCCTTGGAACCCTCATGCTTAATTAAAGATAAGTCTTCACTTCAATTCAAACAATATGACTATGTGTTGGTTGATTATATCTTTTGCTTGTCTTTTAATTAACATGTGTATCTAAATTCTTCTTGTGTTTGCTTAGATCTAATGAAACCTAACTATTAATTATTGGTTGATTGGTGTGTGTTGTTGTTTGTTGGGATGATTGTTCCATCAATGTTAGGCTCAAGAAAACTGGCCAACCTCCTTTATGGTAACGTGCTTGAACGTCTTGGGAAACATGTAGCCAAGGCATACTAGGCTATTAAGGTAGTAGTTAACGCATGAGCCACTGTTTACAACCCCTATGGTTGTGTCGTGCATGGCATAGGGCGAGATAAGAGCTCACAGAATTGGAGAGATATGTATGCCACTCCATGAGTTATTAGGAATACACCCTTCATCCACACAAGTAACATACATATCAATTAACCGGTAAAAGATAGTTAGGGAGTAAGGAAATCTAAGTAAACACAACTTTTCTCTATAGTGTTTTCACAACCACAATAGTTTAGATTTTTATTTATTTTAATTTGCATAAGTAGTAAACTTGGGTTAGTTGACTAGCAACTAATTCCGCCCTTCTTCCAAAACCGAGATTTTACTTGCTTTCCATAAAATATAAAAATACAAAAAGAATCTTCCTTCCACCCTTAGACCTATTAGAGTAGTTTTTCTATCCTAACGAACACTATTCCCTGTGAGAGAACGATCAATCCCCCGTACTTACCACTATCCTATACTACATCGGTCAGGTACACTGCCTGGTGGGGTTGTAAGCCTCTTGAGATCCCTCGAGAGGTAAAACCTGTTGTAAGGTCACAAAACCACGCATCATATACACTCGAACCTTGGAGTTGATCAAACAAGTCATCAATCCTGGGTAATGGGTATCGATTTTTGATAGTAAGTTTTTTCAATCCACGATAATCGATACACATCCTCATAGATCCGTCTTTCTTCTTTACGAATAGGACAGGAGCTCCCCAGCGTGATGTACTAGGGCGTATAAATCCTCGATCAGTTAATTCCTGGAGTTGTTCAGAGAGTTCCTTCATCTCTGAACGGGCTAACCTATAGGGTGCTTGGGCTATAGGTGCCGCTTCGGGGATTAAATCGATTCGAAATTCTATCAGACGAACGGGAGGTAAGCCAGGTAAATCCTTAGGAAAAACTTCTGGGTATTCCCTGACTACAGGGATCTCCTCCAGTCGTTTTTCATTTGGCTTAGCCTCCGTTACTTGAACCACGAAGACTTGACAACCTCATGACATGTATCGTTCCGTTTTGATACATGAAATGAAGTTAAGTCGAGTTTTACTTCGATCTCCTCGGATAGTTAAAGTCTCACCGTTGATAGGTACATGGATGATTTTCTCGTCACAAAGAATCTTTGCTTGATTCTTGGACAACCAATCCATTCCCACAACAACGCCAAAACTACCGAGTCTCATGGGTATGAGATCGATCTCGAAGGGGTGGTTAAGTAAAGTTAGGGTACAACCCTTAAGGACGATGTTAGTACTAACTAAGTTTTCGTCGGCCATTTCTATCTCATAGTAAGTATCTAAGGCTATGGGTTTAATCCTAAGTCTAGAGGCTAAGGGTATAGATACGAAACTCCTATCGGCTCCAGAATCAAATAATATGCTAACTAAGTAGTTGTTTAAAAGAAACTTACCCGTGACTACGCTCGGATCTTGTGGGTCATTCCTATCCCTCAACATATATGCTCTTCCCTGGGCACCATCAGTATTTTTCTTTGGACATCTATTTGCATAGTGTCCCTTTTCTCCGCAAGTATGACAAATGACTACTGCTGGTGGTGGATTACCCCCAGTAGCTGGTCCTTTGTTCTTGCAATCCCTTGAGTGATGGCCCACCTTGTTACATGTTGTACATTTAATGGAACAAGGCCCTGTGTGATGCCAGTTGCATTTCTTACACAGAGGGGCATTCCCAGCATAACCACTTCTGTCATTAGGAGTGGCGGCATAAGCTCTTGCAGTCTCTTGCCTTGGTTGAGGATAGGGGTTGGTACGGTTATTACTAGCTGTATTACGAGTGTTACCGAAAGCTCTCCCATCGTGGAACTTTCGTTTATTATCGTAGGGCGCGGGCACAGAGTTGTGCTTTGTTACTTGGTCCATTAACCTCAAAGTTATGTTAATGGCCTCCTCTAAAGTTTGAGGTCTAGAGGCAGTAACATTCCCTTCGATACTTCAGGGCAAACTTCCGATGAAAGTTTCTATTGTCTTTTCAACAGTCGGCACCATTGTAGGACACAAAGTTGCCAACTCTTGAAATCTCCTAATATAAGTCTTAACATCATTTCCCTTTACTGACAAGTTATAGAACTCGTCTTCCATTTTCTTAATCTCTGTCCGCGGGCAGTATTTCTTAATCATAAGATTCTTAAATTCAGTCCATGATAACTTGTATGCCTCTTCTATTCCTATTGGTTGGGCGTACGAGTTCCACCATGATAATGCTTCCTCGGTAAGAGTACCAATAGCAAACTTTGCCCTACAATCCTCAGTACAGTTGCTACGGGCAAATACTGACTCACATCTCTCAAACCAGTGAATTAATCCTATGGCCCCTTCTGTCCCCTTGAAATAGAAGGGCTGACAGCTCATAAATTCCTTGTAGTTACTCTTCTTCACTACAGGAGTTTCGGGGTTTCTAGCCATGTTGGCATCCCTAGCTCCTAGTGCTGCAGTCACACTGTCAGTCACTAGTCGCTGGATGTCTTCCTGAGTCATGGCGGGGGTAGTGGGAGTAACGGGAGTGGTAGCTCGTGTACGTGCCATTCTATAGGTAAGATGTGATAAGAATAGTGTCATAGTTTATGTTCTAATTTCTTAGAACATTATCTGATACCGGATGGGTAGGGAAGCCTAAAACTAAAAGGGCGAATTTCCTAACAAGACTCATTATATTCCACCGAAGCTAGTTTCCTCCCGTCTAAGGGCATAGTGATTCTAAAAGTTCCTAAGTTTTTAGTGTTCCTTGGTATGTCTATTTATTTTAATTTCCTATAAGTTCTAGTTCTTAAATCCTAAGGCAGTCTATAGTGTGTCCTAAGGCAATCTATAGTGTGTCCTAAGGCAATCTATAGTGTGTCCTAAGGCATAGGGGGATCCTAATACGGGATACGAGTTTTAAGAAAAACTAAGTATAAGTTGATTAAAACTTCTATTTTATAAAATGAAAACCTAGCAAGTACCCGTTTATAACTAAGTTATCTACCTATAAACCTATGTTACCTAAGTCTATGACCTTATTTTGATTCTTTGTCATTCTTAAGTTCCTGAATAGCTTCCAAAAGATCCTCTATATCAGATCTATGATTATCCCTAATATCCTCGATAATCATTTCTATAGTGGAAAGTCTAACATGTGCAGTAACTACTTCGTCAGAGTGTCCCCCGTATTTTGTTTGCAACCTAAAGATTTGGTTACGAGTTTTCTCTAATTCATTTTCTAACCTATATCTATCTATTCCTAAATCACTAATCATATTTTCTACTTCTTCTATTCGTCCTAAAGATAATTTATCTAAATGACTAAGTATTTCCTCTATTTGTTCCTCATGCCTTTCTAAAGGCGTTTTATATGAACTACTACCTATTTCAAACCTAGGGGGAGGTGAAGTTGGTATAATACGTAATTTNNNNGCTTCCAAAAGATCCTCTATATCAGACCTATGATTATCCCTAATATCCTCGATAATCATTTCTATAGTGGAAAGTCTAACATGTGCAGTAACTACTTCGTCAGAGTGTCCCCCGTATTTTGTTTGCAACCTAAAGATTTGGTTACGAGTTTTCTCTAATTCATTTTCTAACCTATATCTATCTATTCCTAAATCACTAATCATATTTTCTACTTCTTCTATTCGTCCTAAAGATAATTTATCTAAATGACTAAGTATTTCCTCTATTTGTTCCTCATGCCTTTCTAAAGGCGTTTTATATGAACTACTACCTATTTCAAACCTAGGGGGAGGTGAAGTTGGTATAATACGTAATTTTTTATGGGGAGGTGAAACTATTTCGGGAACATAACAATCTTGATTATTATAGTGAGGTATAGATGGGGTAGGGGTTATAGTGGGTACGGTAGGAATGTCTCCACCATATGTTTGCATATACCCATTATATGCTTGCATATAGGGATCATTCGGGGAAAGTTCTAATCCTAGGTTAGTTAAGATATTCTGGGCTAATTCTTACGGAGAATTAGAACCAGAATATGAGTAGGTAGGGGTAGCTGGGGTATATTCATAATTATCGGATGAAGTATTCGTATCATCGGTATCCAACACGATGATAAGATTGTTAAAGGATGACATATCTAACTGGAATACCCGAACGAGTATCTTAGCATAATTCTAACCTAAGTAGGTATATCCTATAGGCAATACTGATAGTGGGGTTTCTATCCTAGAGGCAATAGTGGGGAATTTATCCTAAAGGCAATTCGGGAGTTCTAACCTAAAGGCAAGTCTAGGAATCCTAACCTAAAGGCAAGTCGGGAGTCTAAAGGAAAGTTCGGGGATTCTAGTGGCACAGAGGACTTTTTGAAAAAGTGGTTATAGTTTAGGAAAAATCCTTTTGTTCTCTATAACCAAGGCTCTGGTACCAATATGTAACACCCTCATTTTTCACTGATCGCAGCGCATTAAGTGTTTGGGGTATTACTTCATGGAAACAAAGACAAGATATAGAAAACGACTCGAAAGGAGACGTTTTTGAAAAAGATGTTATCATTCATTTATTCATCAGAGTTTTTACAGTAAAAGATATACTTTTACCAAAAGAGAGGTCCCTAAGATACGGGTTTAGACACAAAACTGATGAATGATAACTATTCTGGACGTCCTCGTGTCCAGTACTTCTCCGTGCCATGGTTTCTATAGTGCCTAATTACCTAGGATAACATGCTTAAAAGTCAACACGTATGTTGAGTGAGAGTCATAAGTTTAAGTAGTTAGGGTATGAATACAAGTTCCACAGGGTTCAGCTTAAACCCTATGTGTGGAAAAGTTTAGTGATAGAAGGTATAGTGCACTAAGCTCATGAACCACACATTAACAGTCCGGGTCATGGGGTCTGCAGACCAACCATGAGGGGACGGGAAGGATAACTTGCCAAAGTTAATCCTTCAGTGGGTTCAAGTATTGTACTTATTGGCACCACCCAGAAAGGTGTTAATACCAACGGGAGTTGTCAAACTCCAATAGATCTATCAACTATACTCGCGTTCGCGTGGGTAAAATATCCCAAACGATTAGATTCATGAATTTTAGTTATGTAGTGGTGGCAGATAGTTTACACGTGCAATAACCAAAGAAAAAGACTTGTATTCGGTTTAAAGCATGTATCCCCCTCACAGGGTTTGTAAAGCATTTAGAAAGCGTTTAAAAGGTGTGAGGCTATGAAAACTCACCTGGGTGTTAAGATAATTAAAGTAGGGGTTTAGACAACTCACTCACGTATCCTGGGTTGGTGTAGGTGTGTGTATGTCAAGTCTTAGTCTAGGTTTTCTTAACTAATCACTCTTAGGGTTTTTATATATATAACATAACACCGTTCGGGCCATCGTAATTCAGAAATATATGACTCCTCGCATGAAGCTCCCTACTATTGTATTATGTTATTAACATAATACCGTTCGGGCCATCATAATTCAGAAGTTAATACTCCTCACACGAAGCTCCCTACTATTGAATTATGTTGTTATTAGGGTTTAGTTATAACATAACACCGTTCGGGCCATCATAACTCAGAAGTATATGCAATAATCGTTTGAGGAGCCAGGGCACTTTAAATCGTAAACCCAGCAAACTCGTCAAAACGAAATATCCACATAGTACTCCTCGCATGAAGCTCCCTAGTATTGTGTTATGTTTCTAACTTAAAATAGTTTTTATACTTATATGAAAATAGTCCGTTTCTACCCTCTAAGTTTTATATATTTACATTTTCTACCCTATACTTATAAACTTATAACAATTAAGCATATAACTTTCTAACTTTTGCATATTTAGTCCCTATACTTATATATTTTAGAGAAATGGCAAAAACGGTCCTTAGACTATACTAACTTTCATTATTTACCTTTTATAACCTTAACTTTATAATATTTGCAAAACTTGTCCTTTTTAGTTTATAACTTATTTTAATTTCTATCCTAAGGTTTCAAAACTTTGTAAAATAAGTCCTTGTACTTATAACTTCTAGAAAATATCAAAAACAGTCCCTAGACTTTATAGTTTCAAGAATTTATGATATATACCCTTATGCATGTAAAGTTTTGCAAAACTAGTCCTAAATGAATGTAAACTATATTTTAACATAGCAACTAAGTTTCCTAGCCTATGTTTAGGTCATATAAGTTCAAATAGGTCATATAATTCAGATTATATCACGAGAATAGGCTATATCACACGAAAACATGCAATCGACTATATCTAGGGTTATGAAATGAAAGCATGCAAACAAGGAGGTTTAAGGCTATCCTCTGGTTTCTAAGGCTTATACTAAGTGTCCTAGGTCTATTATAAGGTTACTAGATCAAGAGTTAAGACTTACCTAGGTCGGGGAAAGGGTAACGAGGGCTTAAGGGTTTCTAGAGTTTCTCTCGGCTCAAAACTACAACTCGACTTGGCCAAGGCTTCGCTACTCGATCTCTTAGGCTTCTAAGGGTCTTAGACTACAGAAATGTATAGGTAAAGAAGAGAGGGGAGGTGTGAAGAAGAATGAGGAGAGGGGTTCGCTATTTATAGCCCGCGTATGAGTAGCGAGCAAGAAAAGGGTTGCTAGGTGTCGAGGAGGGGGGAGGTGGAGTAAGCAAGGCTATGGGATGGTGTGGCAGGTCTAGGAGGTGACCAAGCTCAGCTATGGAGTAGCTAGGGGGCGCCATAGGCCGGTTGTGGTGGTAGAGAGCCGAGAGAGGCGGTTTTGGAGAAGAAGGTGACAAGTAGGTGATGCACCTACTTGCTTGCTTGCTAGGGAGGTGCTTAGAGGTGCTTATAGTAACTAGGTTTTAGGTTTTAGGTATAGTTTTAACTTAGTTTTGCCTAGAGTGAGTTTCAGGTCTAGCCTAAGGTTTAGTGCCTAATTTGGTGTCCTAAGAGTGTCTAATGACTAATATTAAGTCCTAGGGGGCTTATACTAAGTGATGGTAGCTTATGGTAAAGATTTAAGAAAGTTAGACCTAGTTTCCGGGAAGTTATGACCTAGTTATGGTTTTGTGCTTATGTGACTTGTACCTAAGTTTTAGGGAGTAGTACTATATTATAGAGAGTCTAATATGTCCTAAGGTTGCTATTATAACTTATACTTAAGTTTTAAACACTTTAGAACATGTATGGATAAGCAATTAGGGTTTTAAAGATAACCGTAAACACATAGGTGCAATTAGGGTTTTCTAGCAAGTATGGTGTACAGAGTGATAGTTTTCTTAGTGAAAATATGTTTGTAACCTTGACTTGACATACCGGGATGTTTACATCAAGTAAACATAGTGGTGGTTGGCATAGGTGGATACGTGAGCTTGTCTAGAGGTTAGTTAGGTCATAAAGATATAATAAAGCAAAAATTTGGCTCGGGAAAATCCTATAGGCATTTCTAACCTAGATTGTACTTAGTGTGGGCCTAAGTTAAGTTAGTAAGGCTTTTCTAAACTAAGGGGAAGTTAGTGGGTTGTTACATAAATACCCCATCATAGTTGATACTTAAGACATAAGCACTAACTAGACGTGTTTTAGTAGACGTTCAAGCTAAGATACGGGATATAGCCAGTTTTCCAACTCTTAACACACATACCATCAACAAGAGATGATAGAAAATTAATTAACAACTAGGTTTCATGCATTCCTAAGTAACACTAATTGATTTATCCTAGCATAGCAATGGAGAAACAAGAATTAAATATAACCAAACAATTAAGGATAAACATAATCGATTGATTAATGAATAGTACTTATCTCAACAATACATGAAGTCTTCAATGGCCAAAGAGGTCTAAATAAACTGAGAAAAACACAAATGGTTCGGACTCCAAGTTGCACACAAAGTTCCACACGCAATAATGAAACATATACATTTGTATATTTAGATTTCTGAGGCTGACGCCGCCGGGTTATGCTTGTGATGCCGTCAGTTCGTCATCCACTTAGGGTTTTGTTTGGCCATCGCCATATGTGACGGCGTCATCCTTTGGTTGTGACGCCTTTAAAGTGCCTTTGACGCCGTCATTGGAGGCCATCTGCACACACTGAGCCATCAAAAATAATCTTGAAATTTCACTTTCTGGGCACATTTGGCGACCACGTTAGAGATGCCGATCACGTTGTTGAATTTTTCGTTTTTCATCATTCTTCGTCCAATCGAGCCCAAAACTTGTACGTTTCCGGCGTTTGCTCTCCCAAGTACCTAAAACTCAAATAGAAGCAATTTAGGGCAATATTTGATCAAAAGTACACGAGTTTAGAGGCTAAATGACCCCTAAAAAGCATATGAAATTACAACTCGTCAGCCCCTGATAGATAACATTTAGTATAATTGCGTGGCCGCGCTGAATGATTGTACTTCATGTCAATGTTACTTGAAAACGAGAAAAAGAATAAAAAGTATGTTGAAGCGGTGCCCATGCTATGGTAGTTTATTGAATTTTACTTGCAAAAGGGTAGTTTATACTCTATTATTAACCTTATCCAGTTTCGGCAACTGACAATAATCGAGGAGTACAATTACAAGGTGCGAGAGTTCTTATCACTCGGTTACCTTATATATGTCTTACTAGGGACCTCTGTCAGGCACCGATTGCACATGTATATAACGATCTTGCACAAGTGGGAGTCTACAAAAATAATGTGCACATATATTATATATTTAATTATATTTAAGTGAATCATGCCCGGTAATTAAGGCCTAAAGGGTCACACCGGTGCATCACAACTGGAAGTAATACTTATTATGTAAATAATAAAAATGAGGGTTGAGAGAATTAAATTAACTGGGTTAAATTAATAAGTTATAAAGTATATAACATGAAGTGTAAACATTAGGGAGTTAAAGGGTAATAGTGAAACACAGAGGTTTCTTTATTGGACAAGGAAACCATGCCTATATAAATAAGGCATTCTCTTTAGGTTTCACACAATTCACAAAACCAACACACAGCCTTAAACCCTCTCCCTCTCTCTCGTTCGACCGACCAAAACCCCAATATGGGTCGAAACCCATAATTTACTAAAAGTTGATTTCGACTTAGGGTTTCCTAAACCCTTAGTCGACCGGTTCCTATGGTGATCCGGGATCAGTTGAGTGCAACAAGATATAATTGTCTAGTGGTTTTCAAACGTGACCAGTACCGGTGGATACATGCAGCTTCCTTGTACGAGCATAAAAGAGATCATACCGAGCAAATCAAAGTTACACACATTCTAACTATTATTGTAGTTAAATAAAGATTGCAACATATTGTAACACCCCCAAAATCGGGTCCAGCGGAAGCATACATGCATTGGGATGCTACTAAATTGGTAACAAAACACAAAGCATAAAGAACGGTTTTACCTCAACCGTTTAATAGAGATTTTATATTCTCAAAATGATTTCGTTTACAACATTCAAAAAAAAACAATGTGTAAGTATAAGCCCATAAAAGAAATAAAGCGGTCCCAAATATATCAGAGTCATCTATGACCATGCCATGCCCCGCCAATGCCTTCAATAGTAAGCTATCGCTTTAAACCTGAAAATACATGCTAAAATGTCAACACGAGGTTGGTGAGTTCATAGGTTTGTATAAATAACAATGTAGAGTAAAAGTAATGTGAGTTCAATAGAAAGTTTTGTGACCATTGTGCCGCTCACAAGGTCATGAAAAATATAGTTTACTTTCAAGTAAATGTAGTAATGTGGATCACAAGGTTTTCGAGTGTGAATAACCTTTCACATACAAATCAAGTTCAGTTTTAGTGACTACTGCTTTACTCACAGCGTCATGAAAAATATCAGTAAAGTAGACCATAAGTATTAAGCATAAAGTTGGACCATAGGCAAAGTATGTGATCATTACAACGAATATAATGTCACACAAAAGTAAATGTCTATTACGCTAGCACTAAGTTCATGCAACCGAAGCTCGACAGTTCAGTGCGCTACCATGTAGCACATAAATATAATAATCAGGGCCCATAGCGAGTGTTTAACCCAATACACTCGTGATCCGACTTGGTATACGCCCGCATTGACCTATTTGGCCAACCGAACGAGGGAAGTCATCCCCAATAGATCTATCTATAACAATCGCGCTTCCCAGCAGGAACTAACGGTTCATGAAAATTGGGCATAACAGTGGGTTCAGGGGCTTAGGCTAACTGCGCAATAGTTTTGGAAAAATAGAATAGTGAAATGGTCCAGAAAATGTTTTGCATGTTTCTCACCCCATAGTTGTAAAACAAGTATAAGAAAAGTGGGGCTATAAACTCACATATATGATTTAAACGCTTGTGTCCAAAATAAGGTAATTCAATGTGCAATAAGTCAATAAATCATGCTTTCAAGTAGGAACAAGTAATGTGTTCAATCATAAACAAGCATAGAGTTTGATTTAAAACGAGCATGTATTCCCCCCTAAAACAGTTATAAAACAAGTAAAAGTAAGGGTCATGAACTCACCTCAGCAAGAGTAGTCAAATAGTAAAAGTCAAGTAGTGATAGTGTGCGGCACCGACACGCGACCTAGATTAGTATGGCAAGTTTAGTTTACAGTTTCAGTTTTAAGACTCGATGAAGTTTAGATGAGTTTAAAACTTTTAAAATGTTTGTGTTGTTGTTGCTTGTGTGGCAGCATTTAAGTTTAAATAGTTTGTAAATATTGGCAAGGATTGGCTATTGGAAGTGCATACGTACACACGTATAGAAGTGTAAAGTATTCATGCCGAAGAGTATTCGTTAGACAAGGTACGGAAAGTAATCACAAATAAATATTAGACGTCGTCGGAAACATGTAGAAATGTTCTTAGTTTATAATGTGTATATGTATCAGTAGAATGAATAATTTTGTTAAGTGTTATATATATAGTTAACTAGCGAAAAAGGTACTTTATGGAATAATAAGTAGATGTATAAAAAAAAAAAACAAATCGTTTTTTTGTCTTGTATTCGGTTTAATAAGTTAAGTGTATATTTAGATGAAAATGAGGCATGACAATATTGAGCAAACCATTTTGACGCCTTTTAATTGTTACTTCTATCGTTGGAATTGATAAAGACAATATAAGAAGTCATCTAAACAAAACAAAATGCAAGTTGACAAATAGCTTGAAGTCCATCTTTTAGACCTTCGTATGTCCGTCTACTAATATATTTTTTTTGAAAACTGTATATACTGAGAATAAAAGAGTACAAGACCAAGGTTGAGACTATATCCGTGGTTATGTTTTCAAGAGAAATCTTTTGACCAAAGAAATAACCAAACCATCCGACTTGTTTGGGTTGTGGTTCATGACAGCAGGTAAAGAAAATAGAACCATCTTCACTATATCAAACATCAACCAACAATTATACACCACTGTGGTTCCAACACAGTGGGTTTCGACCCACGACCAAAACCAAACGCTAATTAACCTACTAAGTTTACTAATATACTCGATGTCAATATGAGTTAAAAGAACATGTATATGCCTAAGTGTTCCCACTGATGGGTTTTGATAAACACAACCCATTTCATCTCTTAGCTTTAGACCAAGGGTTTCAATAAGCATATCAAGAATTAAGTACTTGTAGTTTTTATGTCATTAGCAGAGTTACTTGTGATATTGACCCACATTCAGTCTCGACACACCACTTAAACCAACAATAAAACCAACCCGATACCCTTGACCCATATATCAAAATCTTAACTCTTTAAATTGTTAGTTGTTTCTTTAGAGAGCGTTTTCAACAACAGTGAGCAAACAAAGACCAGTTCTCTTTTCTTTTGTTTGGGTGTCTCGACCACAGATGCAAGATACCAATCGCACGCTATTTATTTCATTTGCTAAACAAGAAACATCTTCTTTGTTTTAGTACCTTGACCACGACAGTAAAACCAGACCAACAAACCTTTGTTTCAAGTCCATTATCCCAAGTTTCCACGTAATAAATAAGCCAAGCAAAAACGATAATAAACACTTCCATTCCATGGGCCAATCTAGTTTTATTTCTAAGTTATTATTTTGCCACACATCAACAACAACAAGATAAACATTCCCAGGACGTGGATTTTAAGCCGATCGACAAAAGGATATCAAACAATATCGTAACTTGATTAAATCAACAACTTAATAACAAACTAGTATTACAATATAGTAGGAAAATTAAGAGAATCCTTACAAGAGGATATGAGTGTGTCGATTGAAGAGGACCAAGAGAATACAATGAGATCGATCCAATCCAGCAGGAAGCCACCACAACCTTATCCCTTTTTGATTTTGATACAAGCTTTTTGAGATGTGATCTTCCTGTGGACCGATCGGTATGAATAAAAAGAAGAAAAAGAAAGAAAAGCTATATTAACTTTCTCGACATCGATTTGTGGAGGAACTATTTTGAGTAAAGGTCGCTATCCCTCTTCATCTTCAAGGTCCTCTCGTGATTCATCTTGGGGAAGAGAGAAAGAGCACAGGAACTTTGACCATGGGGAAAGTGATATATGATAGATCTTGAAAAGTAGTTTTGGGAGGATGGAAAAAAAAACAAATCTGATTAAAGTAGTGTGTGTGAGTGGGAGCGAGGCTATCAAGGGATAAGAAGAAAAAAAATAATTTTGTTATTATAGAGTGTATTTTGTGTACCCCGTGTCCCGTTGAGCTTAAATGTAAACGTTGTACCTTGGTTTGGTAAAAACGAAAAATATACTTCTGGAAACGCTTTCATAAAAATAGCATAAAATTCAAATTTATTGATTCTGAAAAATAATTATAGAACTGTGACCATAACTAATGTGGTGTCGGTACGCGTGCGGTGTCATTATTCAGTAAATGCGAGATAGCCTCTCGTTTTTGAGTTTAATCATCGGTAAATGTTAGAAAATTAATATTCGCACTTTCTTACAAAAACAACTTATTCCACTATCAAAATAATAGTCCGAAAAATTACGGGTGGTTACAGTCTACCCTCCTTACAAGGAATCGCGTCCCGCGATTCAGTTTACGTTATCCGTTAGTATGGTATTTGGAAAAGGGCTGATGGTACTTGTAACCGATTTGGGCCTCACTAGATTGTTTAAGGTTTTATCTTTGTTTGTGGGAGAGTAATTAAGTTGTCTGTTAGTTGTTATCCCCTTTTAATGTTTTTGATAAGGTACAATAGTTCATGGGGTAAGTTTAATAGGATAATGGTTCTAGTCTCAACCTCACGATGTTTCGCCGTCTTGTTAGTGCGGCTCCTCTAAATTCCATGGCCTTAATCCTCTATATGGTATATATCTTAGTGTCGTAAATTTCTTTGATAGATGTAAAGTGGTAAAAAAAAATGACATGTTGGTTGGTCTTCAAGATTCAATCCGAATTTTTGTGTTTTCCCTTCTCGAAGGAATGAAAAAAAAATTGTTTGACAACTTTATTTGGGTAAATGTTTACGATTTTACCAAAATAACTTTTCAAGTATTGTACATTTCCTTGTTGGGAATTAATAGTTGCATAAGATGACACGGTTTTTAAAAGGTTGAAAATTTTGTAGAACGTGTCTCTCATCATGGGGTGGATAAGGTAATTCCTCAAAAATTAACGTTTAATTATTACTTTACTTACCAGAGTTTGATAAGGTCTGACTAAAAAGATATATAATTTAGTAAAGTGGGTTTTTAAGCATGGTGTAGATTAAACAATTTCTCAAAATTTAACATTTAGTCACCCTTTAATATGCAAAAGTCTTGATAAGGTTTGACCAGAAAAACTTTTAACTCAAGAAAATGAGTGTCTTAGAAAAATATTACTATGAGTTTTGTAGTTGATATAAACGCGTTTTTAAAAGAAAGGTCCTTAAAATAGGAATATCAGCGAAGAAGGTATAGTCGGATATATACGTCATCTACATTTGTTTTTAAATGTCTAAGGATAGAGTCTAGTTGTCAATGTTGAGTAGGGTTAGATGTTTAGTACTAGATGAAGCTCATTGTTATTCATAGTTTCAGGCAGAGGCGTGGGATACACTTTTAAGTTCTGGTTTAGTTACAAAGGAAAATATTGGTTTTTCTGTTTATGTGGTAGTAACATAAAATACTTTTCAAGGGAGTAAATAGTTCACCAGGTGATTGCAGAATAGTTTATGAAACGGTCTGTAAAACTGTTTGAAGAGTAATAGGAAAACAATTTATCATTTGTAAAATAGTAGCAAAATTGTAGTTTAGTTTTGTGATTTAGTAGCAAAGCAGTTCATAGTGGAGTAAAATAGTTTGTAACGTGTAGTAAGACTTGTAGGGTAATCGTAATATTGTTGACAACATGTTAGCGAAACTGTTTGTTGTTTTATAGAAAGGTAGTAAGGTAATGAATCGGCTTATTATATCATGATAAAATAGTAGTAAGGATAATTCGTAAAAACAGTTTATAGGACAGTAAGAAAATAATTCAATGTTTATAAAATAGTAGCAAGGTCAAAATCTTGAAGCAGTAATATATTTTGTAGGATGAAGCAAAATGGTCTGTAGAATAATTGAAAATAGTTTGTATGCTAATAGCGACACAGTTTATTTATCTTATAAGAGGGTAGCAAGGTAGACAACTGGTAATCTCGATGGATACATGAAGGATTAGGTGTCTGTTCCAAATGTAGTGGTCCAGGTTGCTCCTTAAGGTCTTAAGGTTTCTGTTGGGCATAACATTTCTGCTGAATGGGGAGTTTGGCAAGTTCAGAGTACGACCATGAAGGAGGATGTTGATTGCTACCAGCAATCAGTTGGCTATCTCAGTAGTGTACTTAGCAGGGAAGGTATAACATCTATTGAGTGTAAGGTTTTGGGGTAGGGGTGACTATAACATACCCAGATTGTGATAAAAAGTATTCCATATAAGAGAAAAAGTATTGTGACGAAAAAGTATTGTGATGCAAAAGTGTCATGATGGCAGTGTGTTGTGTGTAGATGTGAACATTTATGGTATACAATGCTTAGGTACACACGCAGAAATTTTTGCTCTTCTTAGAAATCAAATAAGAATCAATCGGAACATAACTCTATTATAACTACTCTCAGTAACGCAAAATTCACCTCTGAGTCGGACATAGGTGATCAGGCTATGTCCCACAATCCCTGGTCGAATATAGGTGATCAGTCTATATTCTACCGAGGTTCAATGAATTTTGAAATACTCAGCTCAGTTACACTAGCAATATGTCCCTTACTTTTAAAAGCTGTTTAGAAAGACTAAAACAAGTGTCCACGCTCGAGGACGAATGATGAGATTACGTAGTGAAAAGTGTGTAATGCTACGATATGTACGATACGTATGCATAAGTATGTTGAAGATACTTATAGTATATAGTAAAAATAAGTGGATATACTCATCCAATTACAAAGTACACATCTCATCAAGTATATTAGTAATCGAAATTACAAATGAGGCATCAGCTTGGCAGGCAGGCACGTGTCGGTCATAGGGTTAAGTTTTCGTAAAAGTAGTTATAGTCTAAGCTTTAAAAATACCCAGTTCTCTATAACCAAGGCTCTGATACCAATCTGTAACACCCCCAAAATCGGGTCCAGCGGAAGCATACATGCATTGGGATGCTACTAAATTGGTAACAAAACACAAAGCATAAAGAACGGTTTTACCTCAACCGTTTAATAGAGATTTTATATTCTCAAAATGATTTCGTTTACAACATTCAAAAAAAAAAAAAATTATTGATTCTGAAAAATAATTATAGAACTGTGACCATAACTAATGTGGTGTCGGTACGCGTGCGGTGTCATTATTCAGTAAATGCGAGATAGCCTCTCGTTTTTGAGTTTAATCATCGGTAAATGTTAGAAAATTAATATTCGCACTTTCTTACAAAAACAACTTATTCCACTATCAAAATAATAGTCCGAAAAATTACGGGTGGTTACACATATACATGGACCTGTGGCTAGGGTTTGTAATTAGTTTTTTTCCTATCGTATATCAATCTGTTAATATTATTTAATTGCATGTAACCTAAATTAATCAAAAGAAAACCCTACACTTATTCCTTACATAGATCAGAGTGGATCAAATCGGCTTCCTCCAAAAGTTACAACCTACACAAAAAAGGGAAAACCTGTTTTTCACTCTGTAGAGGAAGTTTAGTTGATGCTTTAAAAGGAGAAAATTCTAGCTGTTAATAAAGTAGCTGAAGAAGCTGAGATGATTGAAAGATACAATGCTAAATAGAAAGTTAAAATGGAAAAGATTAGGGATGAGTACATAAGGTGTATTTCATTCATGGCAATCCTCAGCCGATCACTGGGATCTCTTTCAAACATAAGAAGAACAAGCCGATCACTGGGATCTCTTTCAAACATAAGAAGAACAAGCAGGCCAGGATGGCTATCACCAGGAACCATGAAGTCAGGAACTTCCAAACTTACACCAACTTCACATTAGGCAAACTTGGTTTCTTAGAGTGGATAGAAATTCATGACAAAGCCAGGCATCAAAGACTCAAAGACACTCCTTAACTCCTCGACAACCTGACCCAAAAGTTCATGTGGGGTAAGAGACACAACTGCAAAGCTTAACATTCCTCCACCACATGAGCTACTCAAAGTCGACCTCCCTACACCCAAGAAGAAGCAACCCGCTCAGGGAGAATCAAAGAAGAGAAAAAGGATCAACTTTGAACAACTCTTTCTCATAGTAGAACCAAAGGTAGCTGGTGGTATAGGAATCTTAATCCACTAGAGGGAGTAAGAAGGAAGATGGACTTGTTGTGCTCGAACCTGAGTTTGGAAATTAGATGTGCTTTCAGAGAAAAAAAAAGTTTCATCTTCCATCTGTAACTCAACTGCTCAGACTCCATCAAGATATCAAGATGAACTCTCATATAGCTAAGGACTTCTCAGCTAGGATGCACTGAGTAATTGAGGGCAGGGATGACTGTGAAGAGGCCAAAAGGAAAGTGAAGAACTTAGAGGATTAAGGTTGATGTAATGTATCTTTGTAATCCATCTAAATAAAAATCAACATTTTGTTTACTCGTCTCTGAAGATTATTAGTAAGAAGACGTTGTGTGTCCACTTACAATAATTTAACTTAGTATATCTATATTCAAATAGGGGGAGATTGTTGTATCAATTTAGTGCTCAATGGTCTCTAACTAGATTTAAACATAAATTAGACTAAGTATAGATGACTCACTGATAAGGAATTCAACGACCAACCTTAGCAAGGTTCAAGTCACAAACATCATCAGGAGTCAAAGGTAACTTGAAGATATATTCTTTAGCTGATGTGTAGTTAGCTAGTATGTATAAGAACTAGAAGCTGCATGACAAAGGTTCATTAGGGTTCGACAATACCCTGATGAACCTATTAGCTCTCTGATCCAACCAACAGAGCTTAGCTCGAAATATCTCTTAGACATTTAGGCGGAACTTTTCAAGATTGCAAAACAACGTGATAAATTGTATTATTGAGAAAGTCAAAGACAAATACTAGTTGGTGAAAAGGTAGTGAACAGTTGGTAACACTGTACTCGAAAGTAAGGTTGCTGTGTTTCCAAGAATACAAGCATTTTATGAAAGATGTACTTCTCCATTAAATGCCACTTCTTCATAAAATGCTTGACACGTTTCAACAACTCTAATGTGACATCCTCGTTTGTCTCCTATATACAGAGAATGTTGGTCAGAGTAAATGTTATTTCTTTCACATTAATTGTATCATTTAAAAAGAGCATTTACTCTTGTTTGAACTCATCTTTGTCCATCATAGAGCTAAAAGTTTACTTGCAAATTTTAATTTTTGTTTAAGTTTACTTGTTTAGAGAGCTAAACTTATTGTAATTTAATTAAGTATTTATCCATAAAACACTTTATAGTTATTTGATTTATTCTAATAAAAATTAGACGTCGAAAAATTTATCTTTGTGTTATTGCATTTAAACCTCCTTATCTTTTGTCTCACAAAATAGATGAAGTAAGAAACTACAGTTACAAATGTCAAGTAACCACAACATAAACAAAAAGATGGACAAACATATATAATGGGGAACCATACACCCGGACCCCAAAGATACCATTAGCAAAGAGCTATCGGAATTCCAATTGAACCTAAAAAACAAATCAAGACGACAAGACTAATACATAATGCCTAATGGTACGTTACTCACAAAACGAACTCAGCCGATCAGAGATCATAATACAACGAACCCAAGACCAATAAGCAGATCACAATTACAAACATCATTTGAATGTTTCGTTCACAAACCTTGTAGTAATGCTTTTTCTTCCACTCAAACATAATACATTCTCTTCCTTGTTATGAAAGTGAATTAGAAAGCCATAAAAACTATCTTCATCAATTGTCTAAATAACACGAGTAATTAGATTAAATTATGTTTTCTATCAAGCATCTTTGATTAGATCCAATAAATCAGCCGGGTTTTTAGGGTCGTCGTAATAAAGAATGTTTAAAGCCTTAAACCAAGTGATAAACTTTTATAAATTCAGTTCTATTAGGATACTTTTGTTTTTGCTTATTTAAAAATGAAATGATGCTGGGATTTAATTATGCGGGTTAGGTACTAATTATTGGAGAGAGGACCAAGTCCTTCTGGTATATGTTTAAAAACATTATTCTCAAGTCTGATGAGCTACAAATTTTCATTTCTTACAGCTACCTTGAAGCTTTCCAAATTCTAAGTGCTTGGAGGTATTGTTTTCCATTTTAATTACTCTTTCATCATCAAAATGGCGTCTTTCAATATGAACGAGTTAGAACATCTCCAAATCCCACTTAAAGATATATTATCGGCCACCAACAACTTTCATAAACAAAACTATCTCGGTGGTGGCGAGTTTGGCAATGGCAAAGTTTACAAAGGAGAGCTTCTCCTATCAGAAGGGCTCACCATGGTGACTTTGAAGCGTTTGGATAGATTATTATATGGGCAAGGAGAAAGTGAATTTTTTGAAGAGATCAGGATGCTTTCTCAATACAAACATGTAAATCTTATCTCTCTCTTAGGCTTTTGTATCGAAGGTCGTGAGATGATACTGGTTTACGAGTATGCGTCTAAGGGAAGTCTTGACAGGTGGCTAACTAGGCCCGATCAACTCTCTTGGAATAAACGCCTGCACATATGCATCGGGGCTGCACGGGGACTAAGTTTCCTTCATTATCCCGGAGACGATGGGACTCTACAAACACTCTTACACCGTCACATCCAGAGTGCTAATATACTCTTGGATCAAAATTGGAATGCTAAAATTGTAGACAATGGTCTGTCCAAAATGGACCCTCTTGGCACCCCGGGGTATGCGGATCCTCTGTACATAGAAACAGGCATCGTCACAAAGGAATCCGACGTCTATTCGTTTGGTGTGGTGTTGTTCGAACTTCTTTGTGGAAGACTTTGCAAAGAATATTCCAATGGCCAGTTAAATGTTTTCGTGCCATACTGGAAAAAAGCCTATGAAGAAAATAAACTAGAAGAAATTATATTCAAGGATACACTCCAGCAAATTTCGCCTGGCTGTTTAGAAAGGTTCTCAAGAGTCGCGTATCAATGTCTGCACGAAGATCGTGAAGAACGGCCACCGATGGCTTTAATTTTGACGGAACTTAAAATTGCACTTGAATTACAAGTAAGTATTATCTTCTCCACATTATATTATAATTATAACTAAAGGGAACTTCCAAGTAGTCAACTTGGATATAGTTCATCTTTTTAGAAGAAAGTATGAAGGACTGTGTGAAAAAAAATTAGTCAAAACTCAAAAGTCCCTTGGTCTCGTGAATTTGAATCTCTAACAGGGGTGTTAATCGGGTTTGGTCGGGTTCGGGTCAATTCGAGTTGGGTCAAAGTCGGGTCAAGGCTAAAAATAACATACTTGAACCCGACTCTATTTGAACTCGGGTTAGTCGGGTTCGGGTCTATTTGGGTTGGGTCTATTCGGGTTCGGGTCAACCCAATAATAGTAAAATGATTGAATCTTAATTCAATATTTTTCAACCCGATACCCAACCCTATTTAGTATTCGGGTTACTCGGTTGACCCGAATAACCCGGATAAAAATTTTGACCCGAGTAACCTGACCCGAATAGACTTAATCGGGTCCGGGTCCGGGTCCGATCATAAATATAGATTCTATATAAATTGGGGTTTTCAAAAAAAATAAAAATAAAGCTTTTAAAAAAATAATAATAATAAATAAAATAAAGCTTTTATCGAGTCTAGAGGTCAACTTTATGGGCATGTTTTGTATACGAAATTATCGCGGGATATTCTAATATTAAAAAAAATAAATAAGCTACTTAAAATATAAGTTTTGTTTAACAGATCAAACTTATCAGAGATTATAAAAAAATAATCTTGCGAAAATCAAATACTACTTCACGTAACTTATAAAAATAATCTCTTTTAATAATCTTTAGACAAAAATACACCGTTGGTCCCTAAACTTTCCCAAAAACATCACCTGGAGTCCAAACTTGAGAAAATAGTCGTCATGCGTCCAAAAATCAGGTTTTTGAGGCCAAATGCGTCCCTTTGAGCGTAATCCGTTAATCAACACCGTTATTTGCTGTTTTCTTTTGTTTTTAGTGAAGGGCATAATGGTCATATCATACTTTTGGATTATTAGTCATATAAATATAGTTTTCTTCCACCTTTTTGTTTACCAGACCTTCACAAAACACACACCTTTTGTTTAACGGCCTGTGTTATTTTATTTGTTATATTGTATTCAGTTTATTGTGTTTTTGCAAAATGATTGTAGATCGTACAAGAAAGATGATAGATAGATTGAAGAGATTATTATGCTAAATTTTGATGAACAAAGAATACAAAATGGTAACCAGAGAGTGCAAGCCCAGGTTCCCCAAACTATAGTGACAGGCTCGTGTCAAAAAGTGAGACTGGTACAACTGCGCAAACGAAAGATAAAACTACCATGGTTTATATGAACGCGAATATTTGTTCTCTTTTATACAAGAAGTTCAAGAACCAATATACAATCTATCTATACATATGTTTCTGATCATTGTAACAACTTCTTCTACATTTCTATGAGCAAAGTCGGATATACAACCTAAAAAAAAGAATACAGTGTTTACGCAATCTCAGCATGCACATAATCAATGAAGACAAAATTCTTCTGAATTTCATGAGCATAATACGCCAAACCAGCAGTCACAACTCAAGCCCAACAAATATCAGGCGTGTTTGTATCTCAGGAGGTACACCAACAGCCGCACAAAGAACAACATTGGCTCCAATAAAAAACTTCTGTAGTGTTTCAAAAGTTTTATGAGCTTTCTTGCATGAAGAACACTTTAACGTATGTTGCTCGTATGTATCCAGCATTTGTTACAAAGAACCGAAAAGTTAGCAAACGCATATACGAATATATAAACATGCCAATAACAGTTCAACGTAATGGTAGCCATTTTGACCTATTTACTTCTGAACAAGTGATCTCAAACGGGTCAAGTCAAGAAACTTAGCAAAAGGGAAATGGGTCAAACCAACTTTAGGAAACCAAAGTCTATTTTTTTCCATACATCCTCCTAAATTTAGTCCGTTTCAAATTTAGGTAACCAACTCTTCTTACAAGCCTGTGTTTGTCACAAATTTTTTCTTACCATCAGAGGTATTCAGCTCACAGACAAGGCACCGAACAAGCTGTAAATCTGAACCATTTATAAAGAAAAAGAAATTAGGAGCTAGTTTAAGTAAAAGTAATAATGATAAAGTCTTGAAGAGCTATAGGATAGTTTTCTGCAAGATATTACCTGCTATCCATACTCCAGTTTTGATGTTGCGCAAGTAACAAGACCCATGAGCGTTCAACATATTTTGCATGGTTTCTTCCTTTGGAAGCTTTTCAGGGCAGATAAGGTTCTCCATGAGGAATGAATCCGATGAAGTGAAGCAAAATGCACCAATCCTCATCCAATCTGATACGCATGTCAGATGAACAAAAGTAGGACATGTCAATCTTTTGAATATCTATATGTGCACTTCTAACTTAATCATCATATCAGGGACTGCATCTATTTCCCAAGTTTTCCTACGTGTTTCAATGTTGTAATTCTACACACATTAGCACTTAACATACCAAGGTAGCGATGCTATATTCCTATAGTTAGAACGATATTTTTGTCTGATCTACCATCCCATAACTGAGTTTAATCTACTAATGGCTTCCCAGTGACAGTATTTCCAGAAAACAACCGTTTCCCAAAAAAGTATTTCCAGAAAACAAACATGATTGATAGAGAGCACAACTGAAGAAGTCTTAATGTATTAATTACAAGCAGATTAATATTGAACTACAGAAATGACATTTTATACGTGTGATATGCAACAAAGTGTTATATTACATATTGTCTGACTAACCAAACACGGTAACCTGAATGGATGGGTACAATGTGCAGGGCATTGTTGATAAAAGGTTTAATTCATTTGCCAATGACAAGCAAATTAATAAATGTAAACCACTGAAATTGACAATTTAAAGTATGATATGCTACAAAGTTTTTTTACTACACATTGTAAGATTAACCAGATTTATATGGTAAAGTTAATCTAGATGAATCCAAAGGTTACCAATATGCTTCTCCTGATCACGAAAGGCATAAGAATGGAGCCACTAACTTCCAAACACTGTCATGTCGCTACAGAGCAATCAGGGACCTGAAGATCACGCAAACAAGCAAACTTCCAAACACTGTCATGTCGCTACAGAGCAATCAGGGACCTGAAGATCACGCAAACAAGCAAACTTCCAAACACTGCCATGCATCATAGTCTGAATGAACCATTTGCTGGTTGCTGCCAGCATCACCAGTGACTTCCCATCCAAATACTTAGCAATTTCTGTCCTTATGTCCTCTTCGTGCCTACATCACAGTATATCGGTAGAACCCCGTACACGCACAAACTAATACACTGGCGATACATTTGCATCCAGTTCGTAAATCGACATGCACTAAAACAATAGTTTCAAACAGAACCCAAGGCTAAGTGATCCGTACAATGTATATACACGACTGTTACGCAACCAAATCAATCATTAAAGGTATGTAAACCGTAAACTCACCAACATACAATTCAATTAGATAATACTCTCACGAAGTAACCAATCAAACTTAGATCTAATTTTAAACAGATGACCTATGACTTTCACTTACTCAAGACTACAAATTAACCGCGATTGACCATTCATAATCACCCATGTGTCTCTAAAACTACGCATCATCTTAATATAACATGGACCCAGACCAGTCAACAACTTAGGGGTTTTGGCATTCCGGTTTCAAAATTTTTTATCAGACTATTAAGCTAAATAATCAGTTTGTTAAGTTATTGATTCTGATTACGGCGTATTTAGTAAATACTCAGTTTTGCATAAACGATACACATCATGTAACAATCACACGAAGATTTCAGATATTTTTCATCAAATCACTGAACAATCTCAACAACACGATCACTAAACCCTAATTATTAGCTCCAAACAAACAGATAATTTAAATGAATAAATCTGACTCTACACATTACATAACAATCAGGTTCGTAATTCACGGATTGAACATAAATAAAACTACAGAATCTAAAACCCCAAATTTTGACCTTCAAATAAAGACTGAATAAAACGCACGGTAACGTAACACTAATCGGATCACATAATAATCATAACTAAATAACTGATCATCGAAAAATGGAACAACGAAAAATTTACGCAACCGTAAACTGTAATGCACCTTCATTAGGGTTTCTTCAATCAATAGTGTGTTTGTAATAAGATATAGTATAGTTAGTTTGACTTTTACATTTCTTGTATAAATACTATCATGTATCTTGATTTTCACTTAATGGAATTCATAATTTTCATTCACTTTGTTCATTCTCTCTGAATTCAATATGGTATCAGAGCACAATAAGCTCTAACCAACTCCGACCACCCTAACAAACTTCTACCACCATAACCCACCATCATAACAAATTTCCGCCACCTTCAACCACCATAACTCATACCAAATCATCCTTACCTGGAAATCACTCCAAACTCATCAATAACAATCATCTAATCATCTCCAACACAATCACAACACTTAATTTCATCAATTTCAGAGAGATCACTCAAAATTTCAAATAACCGTTTTTCCCGCCAAATTCAAGATCCACTCAATTCAACAGATTCTCACCATTAACAACCTTCAAACATCATGACATCCACCAGCAACACTGAAAACTCATCACAAGCAACACCAATACCCACTACTATCATCAATGATCCAGATGATGTTAACTCACCACACCATCCTCTGTTCTTTCACCACAATGATCATCCTGGTCTTGTACTGATTGCTAAGAAGTTATCTGGTTCAGAGAACTACAGCACATGGAGAAGATCCATGATGATTGCTTTGAATGCCACGAACAAACTCAAACTCATCAATGGTGACTTTCCAGAACCCATACTCACATCACCAATAAGATCTTTATGGGAAAGAGCCAATGATATGATCATATCTTGGATCTTGAACACTGTCTCAGAACAAATTGGAAACAATTTAAGTTTTGTGAATACTGTTGCTGCATTATGGGAGGAGTTAAGTGAACACTATTCACAGCTTGATGGTCATAGAATTTACCAAATCTCCAATGATATTGTTCAGTTGAAATAGGTAAACACTCCACTTGAACTTTATTACCACAAATTGAAGGGTTATTGGGATGAATTAGATGCTTTAGAGGCTCCTTATATGTGTACTTGCAAGTGTGATTGTGAAAATGGGAAAACTAATGGTGAGAGGGAGCAAAGAAAGAGGTTAATTCAGTTTTTAATGGGATTGGATGATAGCTATACCAATATTAGGGGACAGATTCTGTTAATGCAACCACTTCCATTGGTATCTAAGGCCTATAGCATGTTGAGGCAAGAAGAAAAGCAAAGAGATGCTTCAAAGGTCAATCCAAGTCCTATCCCAACAGCTTTGAACACTTACAACCACAAACAAACTTCTCAATCACCTAAACCAAACACCCCTTCTGGAACAACTCAGTCTAACACCTACAAGAGGTCTGCATACAGAAAAGGAATCATTTGCACCAACTGTGGTAAGGAAGGTCATTATGGAAATGAATGCTACAAGCTTGTTGGTTTTCCTCCAGGACACCCACTCCATGGAAAGTACACTCCTCCATCTCAAAGGTCACAACCAGCACAGAAAAGATCAGTCAATGCCATGGTGAACAATGAGGAAATGGATAATGATAATCTGCCAAACACCACAGCATCAACAAGTACTCAGAATGCTACCACAGACCCTTATGTGTACTGCAAGATGGATCAATTGCAGAATCAGCTGAACCAGGTGCTATTGATGATGCAAAATCAAGGATTGAAGGAGCTCACAGCTGCAAACTTACCACACATGGCAGGTAAATATATTTTCATTGCATCATTTTCTTCTGGTTTAAAGCAATTTTGGGTTATTGACAGTGGGGCAACTGACCACATCTGTACTTGCTTATCACTCATGTTTAACACACAACCATGCTCAACACCTATCATTATTCACTTACCAAATGGCCACACAACCACAGTTACTATGACTGGATCTGTACTCATTAAACCTAACCTGATACTCACCAATGTTCTATATGTCCCTACTTTCACCTACAACCTCATTTCAATAAGCAAACTCACAAACTCAACACACAGTGCAGTAACATTCACTCACAACAAATGCATATTTCAGGGCCATGATGGGACACAAACCACAGGTAGCTTACATGGAGGACTCTACACACTCACACCTCCAACAACAACACAAACTACTCCTTCATCAACTGTACTCACAAATTTCAGTACACAACATCTTTGGCATGCCAGACTTGGTCACCCCTCTTTTCAAGTCATGAAGAAAATCAAATCAATTTCACCACTGTTTCATTGTAAATCTGAATCAAAATGTACAATTTGTCCTTTGTCAAAACAACATCTTTCACCTTTTCCAACAAGTAGTTCAAATGCAGTTAGTCCTTTTTCACTTGTTCATCTAGATGTATGGGGTCCATACAGACACCCAACCATGAATAAATGTACATATTTTCTTACTATAGTGGATGATTTTTCAAGAGCAACATGGACTTATTTCATTCCCAGTAAACATCATGTTTGTACCACAGTTCAAATATTTAACTCATATGTCAATACACAGTTTCAAACAAAGATTCAAACAATTAGAAGTGATAATGGGACTGAGTTTCTAAACCAATCATTCAAATCATTCACTCAGTCACATGGTATCATCCATCAAACTTCATGCCCATACACTCCTCAGCAAAATGCTAGAGTTGAGAGAAAACACAGACATCTTTTAGAAATGGCAAGATCATTGTACTTTCAAGCAAAATTTCCTATTCATCTATGGGGCTACTGCATTCTCACCTCCACATACCTCATTAACAGACTTCCTTCCAAACTTCTTAACTACAAAAGTCCATATGAGATGTTATACAACAAGCCACCAAACCTTGAACACCTCAGAGTCATAGGCTGCCAAGCAAATGTGTACACTCACACCACAGACAAATTTGGTCCCAAATCCACTAAAGCTGTACTCATAGGTTATCCACAAAACCAAAAAGGATATACTCTTTATGATCCACACTCACAAAAGATAATCATCAGCAGAAATGTCATTTTTGATGAAACCATTTTTCCTTACCATAAAGCCCAAACCAATACTCCATCTGACCCATTTCAATCACCACTTCAATACTCCACAATTCATCCACCACAATCACCTCAGAACAATCCACCACAACCAACAACAACACCTACACCCAATCCATCTCAAGCTACCAGTCAAGAAAATCAACACACCCCTTTACCAAACACTCCTTTAACCACACCTGACAGATCCAGTACCAACTCACCTACACCAACCTCACCACTTCCACATTCACCATCACCACAATCAGCTCCAATACCTTCACCACAATCCTCATCAACCACAACTATACCAACACCAACACCAACACCACCACCCCCAAGAACATCAACCAGAACCAAAACCTTACCCACAAAACTCAAGGACTTTCACTGCAAACTACCACCATCACTGATCAACAACACACAATCCACACACAAACACCATCACTCTCATTACATCAACTACATCAACCTCACACCTACATCATTCACATTCATACTTAGTACAGATGTTGTCAAAGAACCACAATCATATGCCCAGGCTGCTAAGAATCCAAATTGGATTGATGCAATGGATAAGGAAGTCATAGCATTGGAGAAAAATGACACATGGACCTATGTCATACTACCACCTGGTAAGACACCAATTGGTAGCAAATGGGTCTACAAAATCAAGCTAAGGGCTGATGGCACTATAGAGAGATATAAAGCTAGACTTGTTGCAAAAGGGTATCATCAAAAAGAAGGTATTGACTACACTGAGACATTTGCTCCAGTAGCTAAGATGCCTACAGTAAGGACCTTGATTGCTATTGATGTTCACAATGGATGGGAAATACAACAACTAGATGTCAACAATGCCTTTCTTCATGGTGACCTTAATGAAGAAGTTTACATGACCATTCCACAGGGCTACAACAAGGATCTACCACCTAACACAGTCTGCAAGCTTAACAAATCACTCTATGGTCTCAAACAAGCCAATAGACAGTGGTTTGAAAAGCTTACAACCTTCTTATTGAGTCTAGGCTTCAAACAAAGTTATGTGGACACATCTTTATTCACAATCAATCATCAAGGTTCACTTACATCACTATTGGTCTATGTTGATGACATCTTACTGACTGGCAAGGATCCTACATTCCTCAAATTCATCAAGGATCAACTTCACTCAAAGTTTAGCATCAAAGACTTGGGTCCTTTACACTACTACTTGGGTATTGAGATCTTAAGGAACTCTTCTGGGCTTACTATGAGTCAAAGAAAGTATGCCTTGGACCTACTCAAGTATGCAGATACATTAGATGTCAAGCCAGTTGCAACACCAATGGATCCTGTTATCAAACTGAATGATAAAGATGGTGAAGAACTTCCTGATCCTACTCTCTACAGAACAATTGTTGGAAAGCTAATTTATCTCACTATCACTAGGCCTGACTTGGCATTTGTAGCTCAAGCTTTAAGTCAATACTCTCACTGTCCAAGAACTCCTCACTTTGCAGCATTACAAAGGTCCTAAGGTACATCAAATTATGTCCTGGACAGGGCATCTTCTTCCCAGCTTCCAATACTCTTGATTTACTTGCCTATTGTGATAGTGATTGGGCTATTTGCTCTACCACAAGGAGATCTGTCTCAGGGTTTGCCATCTTTCTAGGTCAGTGTCCTATATCTTGGCAATCTAAGAAACAGTGTGTAGTTTCAAGATCATCCACAGAGGCAGAGTATAGGTCACTAGCAGATTGCACTTGTGAGGTTTCATGGCTAAAATGTCTACTCAATGACCTAGGAGTTCAGGTTTCTACACCATCTCTTGTTATGTGTGACAACTCTTCCACCATTGCCCTTGCAAACAATCCAGTCCAACATGCAAGAACAAAGCATATTGAAATAGATTGCCATTTTGTAAGGGACAAGATAAAGAGTGGTCAAATCAAACCCTTATTTGTCTCCTCACAAGCCCAAGTTGTGGGGGGGATAAAGTGTTGAGAAAAGCGATACCGGATTGAAGCAAACCCGCAACTAAAATAAGAAAATACTAATAAAAGAGGACACACGGATTTTACGTGGAAAACCCCAATAGGGTAAAAACCACGGGCAAGGAAAGATACGTTCACTATGATGGAAATTAGGAATTACACATTCTCTCTAATTACAAGGATTAACAAGATTTATCTCTTGTAATTAGGAGATATACCAAACTCTCTAATATCCTCACACACTACACTTTAGGAGATACTTGTACTTGAAAGAATGGGATACACCAAATGAGGTTCCACATACCTCTATTTATAGTAGTAGTAAACATCCTTTTGGTCCATGTAAACAAGAAGAAAGTAGGCACCTGACATGCATCCATATTTGGCAAATATATCATGCCACCGTCCAATTCTCATGCAAACCTCTGACCATGCAATTCACATATGTAGGCCACCTTTCTAGAAACCAATACATACATATTAACATAAAGAAGCAAGCAACTCAACTGAGGAACACTCACAAGCTCAAGGAGACAATGTTACAGTACTATCTACAAGAAGGTTCAGCCCACACAAGATGATAATTACACTGAGAAAGAGTTTGGTTCAATGTAATAAGATATAGTATAGTTAGTTTGACTTCCATGTTTGACTTTTACATTTCTTGTATAAATACTATCATGTATCTTGATTTTCACTTAATGGAATTCATAATTTTCATTCACTTTGTTCATTCTCTCTGAATTCAATAGATCAGTTGTCAGAAAGCCAAAGAGAGCCAAGTATAGTTGATGAATAATTCTTATCGTAATACATAGCCTTACATGACTTGCGCTTCTGCCTCTTCTTATTCTCCAGTTGTTTTTACTTTTTTAGATAGGCAAATTGTATTCAGAGTTTCCTCCCCTACAAAACCCACTTCCCCAAGATAGGCAAATTCTTATCGTCTACCACAAGATAGGCAAATTCTTATCGTAATACATAGCGAGTTGTGCCTTCAGTTTACTGATACATAGCGAGTTGTGCCTTCAGGATACATACCACAAGATAGGCAAATTCTTATCGTCTACCACACAAGATGATAATTACACTGAGAAAGAGTTTGGGGCCTGCAACCAACATGTCGTCAACATATAACAGCAAAATGACAAAATCATTGTCTCCAAACCTCTTGTAATATGCACAAGGGTCTGCATGTAGTCTGCTATATCCAAGGCTAATGATGAAAGAATCAAATCTCTTGTACCAACACCGCGGCGCCTGCTTTAAACCGTACAGAGATTTGTTTAACCTGCAAACCAAGTCCTCTTTTCCCTTTTGTTTAAAACCTTCTGGTTGAAGCATGTAAATCTCTTCGCCAAGATTTCCATGAAGAAATGCAGTTTTCACATCTAGTTGCTCTAGATGTTAATCATACGTAGCACACATTGCCAGAACCACTCGAACAGTTGTCATTCGAACCACAGGGGAAAATATTTCATTGAAGTCGATTCTCTCTTTCTGAGCATATCCTTTGACTACCAATCTTGCACGATACCTCTCCACTTGGTCATCACCGTTCCTCTTGATCTTGTACACCCATTTGTTTCCAATTGTTTTCTACCTGCCGGTAATGGCACCAGTTCCCAAGTTTTATTCTTATGAAGTGCTTCAATTTCTTCTTGCATTGCTTCCATCCAGAACGACGCATCTGAATTATTCAGTGCTTCTTGAAGAGTTGATGGCTCTCCTTCCTCTGTAAGAAGACAGTATGCAACGTTGCTCTCCATAACATAATCTGAGTGCCACACCGGACGTTTCCTTTCACGATTAAGAGTACGAGTCGTTGGAGCTTGAGACTCGGTTGTCTCATTCACCTCGTGTTGTGGTACAGCTTCAGAAGAATCATTCAACTGAAACTGCTTTTCCATCTGTATTGATGTAGTTTCTCTTGTAGTGCTATCACCTTCTTCATTCTCTTGAACTTTGTCTTCCATAAATACAACATCTCTGCTGACGACTACTTTGTGGGCAGTGGGGTCCCATAAGCGATACCCCTTTACTCCGTCAGCATACCCCAAGAACAAACATTTTCTGGATTTTGGATCCAGCTTTGTAGTTTCTTGGGTATTGTACATCACGTACACAGGACTTCTGAATATATGAAGGTCTGAATAGTTAACTGCCTTCCCCGTCCACATCTCCATCGGTGTCTTCAACTCAACTGCAGTTGAAGGTGAGCGATTTATCACATAACATGTGGTATTGACTGCTTCCGCCCAGAATGATTTTCCCAAGCTTGCAGTTGCCAACATTGCTTTTGCTCTTTCTAACAAGGTTCTGTTCATCCGCTCTGCCACTCCATTCTATTGAGGAGTGTATGCCGTCGTGAACTGCCTTTTGATTCCTTCTTGCCTGCAAAAATTATCAAATTCATCACCTGTATATTCGCCTCCATTATCTGTCCTTAAACACTTGATCTTCTTCCCAGAATCAAGTTCAACCCGCGCTTTGTAAACCTTGAAAACTTCAAAAACATCCGACTTCTTCTTGATTGGGTACACCCAACATCTCCTGGAATAATCATCAATAAAAGATACAAAATACCTTGCTCCTCCCAGGGATTGAACTGGTGCTTGCCACACATCAGAATGAACCAATTCTAGAACATAAACACTTCTAGAATTTGATGTCTTGAATTTTAGGCGATGCTGCTTGCTGATAACACAATACTCACAGAAAGGTAAAGAAACCTTTGTGATTAATATACCAAGAAAAAGCTACAAGCTTTCGCCAGTTCCATTACAACACCCGGGTGCCTAAAAAAGGCCAAGATGAATGATACTTCACTTGCATACATGATCACTATATACATATGCTCTACATATGAAAGGTAAAAACTCAACCATTTTTTAAACCCGATTAAGCTTATTTACTGAGTGATTTATACAAGATACTCGTACAACAAGAAATGGGTGTCCGGAACAACAAATGGCAAGCTCTCGATGTAAAGATAGAAGCACCTTAGATTCTCTTTTGCTAGCGTTAATAAGTCTACTGAATCACTTTCACTCGTCAAAACCCATAAATCTCCTGAGTGCACTTTCTTTAAACTTCCTCGACAAAATGGGCATGATTTGGACCTGGTGTTCCTGTTATCATGATTTTCTTTAAGTAATTAGAGTTGGGCCCGATTGGGGTACACATGTGTGTTTTAGTGTCCGTACGAATGCATGAGCATGAAATATCTTACCAGTCGCGGAAGCACCCAATGCACATCGAGTGGCCACAATTAGGCAGCGCCATTTTATCACTAGTGTACATACAAATACCACATTCATCATCTCTACCAACATCTTTACAATATGTTTTCTTGTCATCATTAACATCTTTCAGCTCAATCAAATGACCATCGAGTTGTTTAAGTGACGGGTATATAACAGCTGCAAAAATCATTAATTTCCGAGTCATAATAGCGATATTAAAAAAATTGCTGTAATAAAGATTATATCAAGAAATCGAGAAAGACCATAGAATTCTCTCAGGGTAGCTCTTCGTTCTTGAGACGACAATGTTTGAATGCCANTTTTTTTTTTTTTTTCCTGGAAAAAACGACACTTGACCTTGTATACAAGTATATGAAGAAGGCCAAGATAACTTGGAATTGTATCAGTACAGCTATAGTCCATCCAGTCAATTAAGTAGAGTAAAAATGGAGCAAAACTGCTGTATGATAATTTCATTTGGACAGAATCCCCGTCATCGTCTGGAGGTAAAGCAGCTGCCCTGAGACATAAAACGATATTACGATCAAAATATTTACAAAGGTTTATTGCACGCCAACAAAAGTTGAACAATCATCCATACACAGAGAGAAACAAGTATCTACATTGTTCACTGTTGTGCAAACAGATTGAACACCTGGATGACGAGACATTTATGGAACATGACAATCGTGTGGGAAAGTTTTATAAACTTCGATGATGAAGGAGTTACAGACCCCACAGAAATGTCTCACATGCCAGATGCCTGGGCAATAGGCTTTGCCATTTTGACCAAAGTTTTCATTATCCCCCCAAATTACGATTTTTGAGATTTTTTATTGTTAATTGCAAGAAATCGAGGACATGAATGGATCTTCTTATGAAATAACTGTTCCATTTTAGGTGTTAAGGGTGAACTGGAATTGTAGGCGACCCTAATGGATACTGACTGGGCCTCACACTAGGTAGCACGGCATGAAGTCGAAGCCATATAAGTTCCATGATCATCTAAACCACCTAAATTATTATATCACTGTGATGAATTCGAATTAACTATTCAAGTTCAAAACTTTGCCTAACATCTTCAAATGCAAAACATACAATTCATGTTTTTTAGAGTGAATTCTCATTCTAAACTAATCTTGGTTATCAACCATCCCTCAATAAACACCAATTAAGCTAAAACTAAAAGTCAACAACCTATTCTTTGATCCTAAAAAAGACTTTACACAATCAAACATGCACTTATAAACAGTTAAACACCCAAAACAAATAGTCAAACAAGACTATCAAGCTGTAAAAAACATAAAAATCCAAACTTTATCATGATTAACATAAAAAGAACCCATTTCGGAACATGGGCTCATCAACTTACAACCAAAAAACAACAGAAATTCAAAAAAATTAGAGCAATAAATTACATAATGAACTTTTAAACACTCAAAATACACAGTCAAACATGCTAATCAACACACATTCAGCATAAAAATCCAAACTTTATTATAATAAACATAAAAAAGACTCATTTCGCAACATGGGTATGCTAAATCATAACCAAAAGACATCAAATATCAAAAATTTAGAAGAAATAATAACATTGTATTAGCAATAACTAGTCCTTTGACTTTCAAAAAGTCAAACTTAACACAATAAACATATATAAACACAAAAAAAATACTATATATATACATTTCACAATATGGGTATGCTGAATTACAACCACAAAACATCAAATTTTAAAAGTTCACAAGAAATAAATTACAGGATATTAGCCTCAACAACAACAACTAGTCCTTTGACTTTTAAAAAAGTCAAACTTAACACAATGAACAAATATAAACATAAAAAAGACACTATTTGACAACATGGGTAAACTAAATCATAACCAAAACACAACAAAAATCTAAAAATAGAAAGAATATTTACAGGATATTAGCATCAACATTCAACAATTTGTCCTTTGACTTTAATAAGTCAAACTTACACAATAAACATACATAAAACACAAAAATGACTAATTTCACAACATGGGTATATCAAATAATAACCAAAAAACATCAACTTTCCAAAAATAGAAAGAACAATTACATGGTATTAGCATCAACAACTAGTCCTTTGACTTTCAAAAAGTCAAACTTCACACAATAAACATATATAAACACAAAAAATATACATTTCACAACATGGGTATGCTGAGTTATAACCAAGAAACATCAAATTTCTAAATATAGAAAGAGAAATTACAGGTTATCAGCATCAACAACAAGTCCTTTGACTTTCAAAAAGTCAAACTTCACACAATAAGCACATATAAACACAAAAAAGACACATTTCACAACATGGGTATCTTAATACATAACCAAAAGAAATAAAATTTCTAAAAAAAGAAAGAAAAATTACAGGGTATTAGCATGGCGAATATGAGCTTCAAGGGCTTCAATTGAATCTCTAAAAAGAGAGTTGTTTGTGTGGGACTGTTTTTGATACATTTTTTGACTACCCTTTTGTTTTCTTGAGCTGATTGTTAAAAGTGAGGGGGTTTTTCAATGGTGAAATTTTGGGGTTTTAGAGATGGAGAAATTGGTGTGGAAATGAAAAGAGATACTTTGAAGTTTTTTTCAAACTCTTTTGCTTTAAATTAATTTTAAAATAAGCTTAAAGTTTGTGATTTAAATATAGTAAAGTAATTGTTTTAGTTTAATTTTGAGTTTACAAGTTGATTTTTAGGCTCCTTTTTAAGTTATGAGTTTAGTTTTTAGTTTACAAGATATATATCAGCGTAAAATAGATGAGAGTGAAGAAAGTTATTTATTTAAAATTATTTAAATATTTAATAAACTGTATTATCTTTTATAAGTATAAGTACCTTAGTCTAACAAAATTACTCATTTGTTAAATTTTTAAGCTTTAGTTAAATGTGTTTTCTTTTTATATATGTAGTATAGATAAATTTATCAAATCAATAAACATATAAGTGTTTCTGTTATTAAGAAATTCGATCATTTTGTACTATAATCTATGTGGCTTTACATTATACATGTTGCCGTTTACAGACTTTTACAAACTATCACATAATATTTATCCAACAAAGTTTAGGCGTTGGTTAATTATGAGACTTTTAAAATACTTAGAGCATCAAGAACAGGAACGGTGTGTTATAAGGTGCGTTTTAATCTTATGACGTGACTCAGGCCGTAAAAAATAATAATAATAATAATAATAATAATAATAATAATAATAATAATAATAATAATAATAATAATAA
>LBNU01005767.1:0-77418 GCA_014162995.1 Artemisia annua | reverse complement strand
AAAAAAAAAAAAAAAAAAAAAAAAAAAAAAAAAAAAAAAAAAAAAAAAAAAAAAAACATTTATAATTGTAATTGTAGTTGTAATATAAGTAAGTATAAATAATAATTCCTATGAATAAAATGTGAGATAAAAAGTGTAAATCTCACAAATTTTGAAGCTTTAAAGTAAATGAAAATTCATATATTTAAACAAAAAAGCATGCCACAAATAAATTATGTTTGGTTTTGTTTGTTTGATTGCTTAAAGGTATAAACATCGTTATCAAAAAGAAAAGGATATCTTTGATCTTCCTTTGCCTCTTCTCTTTCTTATCGTAGTATCTTTTGTCACCTTCTAAGTATATATTTGTTCTAGGTCATTGTTTGCGATGTTAACATAACGCTATTTGTAGCTTCACATTTTATCTTATATGGATAGATTAGGTATATATGAAAGACAATAATGCATCGTCTCACTTTTGTGGATATGTCACATGGCTTATATCAAAAAATATGCAAAAGTGTAAAGTAAAGTTATAATCCACCCAATATTATAATCAATAGCATTTATATCTTCTCCGCCAAAAATCTTTCTGAAAGCAGTCCTTTTAGCCTCGGTAGGAGTATGACTGTTTACATGTCACCTCTCTTATATCTCGTTTTATGAAAATAAAAGAATCATTAGATAGTTAACTGTTAATGGGTGAGAGCATAGTTGTTAAGATCTCGATCATAATCTTAGGATCTTATGATTTTACGATTCTACAAAGCAAAAACGATCTGGATCCTACGTAGGATCTTAACAACCTTAAGATCTTATAGGATCTCTATCTTTATCATAGGATCTTAAGATCTACTCCGACCCCCCGATCTTACTTTTCTCGAACTGTAAACTAAAAAACTACAAATTTATGGTTTATGTTTTTATATAATTTGAAAAACAACATGTGATTCTTCTTAAAAATCCCATATTCATAATTTAGGACAATATTTTCATGAAACATTCATATAATTTCGTTTTTATAATATATATAATAATTTGTAGATTTTAATAATATTACAAATATCATTATCGTTGGAGCTTTAGTCCAATGGTAAGGGTGCTTGTGCTTGAGTCAATAGACCGGGGTTCAAGTCTCTTCCTTGGCACTAAAGTCCACTGATATCATTCCCCCACCGCAAACACTCAGTTGACCGGTTCAAGGAGGGCCTATTGGAGAAAATGGCCTAGGGTTAGATCCCAACTCNAATATTACAAATATCATTATCGTTGGAGCTTTAGTCCAATGGTAAGGGTGCTTGTGCTTGAGTCAATAGACCGGGGTTCAAGTCTCTTCCTTGGCACTAAAGTCCACTGATATCATTCCCCCACCGCAAACACTCAGTTGACCGGTTCAAGGAGGGCCTATTGGAGAAAATGGCCTAGGGTTAGATCCCAACTCCCGACTAATTAGGTAAATGAGAACAGGTGCTCATCGCATGGGGCCGGGTCCTTGGGAAAGGGTCTGTTTGGCATCAAAAAATGCATGGGATCAGGGTGTTCCCACCGATTTACACTTTTTGGAGAATATTACAAATATCATTAAAAATGACATTATAGTAGGATCTTAGGATCCAAATCCAATTTTACGATCACGATCTTACAAAGACGAAAACAATCCTACGTACGATCCCGATCTTAAAAACCTTGGGTGAGAGATCTCAAAGTTTATGAATATCTTTTGGTTATGTTTGTTTTGATATTCAAGATTCTATTTTTGCATTTATTTATATCAATGCCATTTATTTGACGTATCAATAAATCAAGACAACACACATTTAAATAGGAAAAAAGATTGAGCTGATACCTGAAAATTTTTATATTTATTTCATGTGGCAACATCTCCAAAAGGCATGGTTATGAGCTTTCTTATATTTATTGAATTGTAGTAGTTATTTTATTTCTTCTATGTCACATTAAAATTCGTTTACTTGTGGTCCATTTCTAACATACGGACTTTATCAAGTTTAACAGACCGAAACATTTATGTATATACTTGATTACTGTGACTTGCAATAAAGATCGGTTGGTATAATAACTGGCACATTGAAAAAAGTTTAAGGTTAACACATGGTAATTGATTAAACAGTAATATATGCCTTAAACATTTTTTTTTTCTTTCAATGTAAGTAATATATCCATAATTTTCTCATGTGCATCGTTAGGTGAAAAAACGAACCTTGTGTGTTTTAACACATAGTAATCGATTAAACATGAGGTTCTTGCGTTTAATCGATTACCATTTGTTAGTCTTAAAGTGAAAAGAAATATATATCCATAAACAGTAATGTTCAAGACTTACCCATTGTTTAAATTTAACTCATGGTAATCGATTAAAAGCAAGAACTTCATGTTTCTTGTTAGGTTCTTAATAATTTTCTCACAAATATATCCATAGCTTGTCGGCAATATATTTATTTTTCACCTTAAACTAGCTCAATTATTTACTTGATAAAATTATTAAAACTTTATAACCCCAACTAAAAAAGTTGTCTTTCTATATCAAACTAGACAATAAAATAATTGAGTGTAAATTATTTGAGCCTTTGAAATTGAATCTAAATGGTTGTTAGGTTTTAGTAAGTGCCAAACTCTTTTGAGTTTTCAAGGTATGGCTATTGCACATTGACTTGGTCGATATCAAAATAATTATTTTTGTTACTATAAAAAGGATGGATATAATTGAAGTTAGGTTAAAAGTTGCGATGGAAATTGAGGAATGATCCAACCAATGGCCAAACATATCAATGTGGGCCATATATATTTTGTCTCCACATACATTTTTAGTAAGGGTTTGGTGTATTATATAATAAGGAAAGAACACAAATAAAAATGCCCATTTTTTAATTTAATTTTATTTATTTATTTTTGGTCGTTAAAAAAAACAAAAGGAAAATAGAAGAATGAAGAATTACTGAGGAATAAATTGAGAGTAAAAAAAAAAAAAGCTATTCTTTAGTGAGGAAAAATATGATGTAACAACAAATTTGATAAACACGTACATAAAAATGTGTTGCCCCTCTTTCTTTTCTAGACTTATTAGTGGAGTAGTTAGATACTTTTAAAAGAATTACTTGTAACCTATGTAATAATACGTGATTTACATACAATTAAATAATATCAACAATATTAGGTTGTCGTTTCTGTAGTAATATTCAAGGCTCTAATTCCTACCTTGAAAGAGTCTGATTTATAGGTCATGTGAATCGTGGTTGATTCACAATTCACGTAAAGAACCTCCCTAAAAAAAAAAAAAAAAAAAAAAAGAGACCGGAGAGAGAAAAATGATTAAAAGATTTGTATGAAATACTTTGTTATCCCAAAACCTTATATGAATGAATAGAAAAGAATACTTTGTTCGACCTTTTTAACACGTTAAATTATTTTGCTATTTATTTTATAAAATTTAAGTATATTATCCAACTATAAACAAATGACCCCCAACAGTTAGGGGAAAAAAAATTGACACCATTTTCATTTAATATTTTTATATTAATTGTCAATGTGTTGTTTTTCTTGCATGTATAAGTCCTTGCCGTAAGTAGTTTGTATGTTGTATATATTTTTTGAGCTAAAATATTTCACCCTTTTATCGTAAAAAAATGATTTTTTAATCGAAATTTTAAGTTTGTAACTCAATATATGTGCTACTTAAAACCTCCCATTTAACATTTTAGTTATATTACTTTGTTATTTTGAGAAAAAAATTTCCACCCCTTTATTGCTAATTCTTGATTCTATCTTTGAAAAGAATGGTTTATGGCAAACAATGTTGTTCGGACATATCTAAATCAAGTGTTTGCATGTAAAAAGAACTTATTTACTTATGATCGTATTTAAAAGTATAAACACATAAATGGACGACCCTCTCACTAGGTTCTTTATACAGTATAAATATGGTAATAAAGATTTACTTACATTATAGCATGATTATATAATACTCCAGCACTCGGTAAGGTGACGGTGAGTTATCACATAACTCAGTGCCACGTCAGCGTCACATCAGCTTTAACCTTTTCACCTTAACTCAAAAAATAACACCCGGTATCATAACTCACTTGAGTTATGGCCGTATAATAACTCACCTGAGTTATTAACTAAGTTATCCCATAACTCGGGGGCGGTATAATAACTCACCTGAGTTATGCCATAACTCACCCCCTTAATGCTGCATTAAGCTTATGACTCGCCACGTTAACGTGCAAATAACTCACCCCCTCGGTACAATAACTCACCCCTTAACTCACATGAGTTATGCCATAACTCACCCTCCAAGGGCACCTTACCGCATGCTCTAATAGATAAGAATACTTATGAAACTAATTAGGAGTTTGTGATGGTGGACAAGAGTGATCAAATGAGAGGTAAAATTGAAATGAACATAGTGAGAAGAAATCACGATCGCATTTCTCAGATGTACAAATAAAATTAGTTGCATCTTCTTTTAAATTTTTTATTTTTATTTAAAATGTGTGGTTAAAAATCCTTATCGCCTATTTTATTTTAATTTTTCTTTTCATCGGATTTATTCAATAATAGACAAAACTTAAAAGAGTTGTTTAATTTATAGCTTATAGGTGGCCAAACATGTCGAACCCGTTTATTCGACCACTACCAATAAAATCTTATCACCCTTATAACGTGGAAAACAATACATATTCATTAATACATAGAAGAACAATAATATTTGCTATATTAATATAAGAGTCAAAATTTAACCAATTTCTTTGTTCTTCGAGTGCCAAAATTTTAATTTAATTTGTCACAACAAATTTCTACCGTACAATTTACATATCTTTACCAAACAACTTATAGCCTAGCAGTATCTGTGAAATATTTTACAAAAAGTGGCTGTGGATTAAAGTCGTATGAGACAATTATGTGATGAGATAATTGTAATAATGTTTGTAGTGCATTTGCATGAAGTGTAAGTTGCCTTTCTATATTTTTTACGATCATCAACATATTTAAGTGTCAAACATCAACCAATTTATCTGCTTTTCGAGTGTAAAAGTTTAATGCAGTGTGTGACCATAGGCCGTCCAAAACTTCAAGTCACCAGGTGTAATTTTATTTATTTATTTATTATTATTATTTTTTAACGAGTATAAAAGAAATAACAATGAACAAAAAGTTATGATCTCATGCATTAAAACCAATAAACAAATTAATAAGACATGTATTCTTTTGTCATATTAATGGACTAACTAGACAAGACATGTATTTATGTGACAAAAAATTTAGAGACCAAGTTCATTTCGAATAAATCAGGATTTTTAGATTTTAACAAAAATATACACTATGCGACAAACATCCATCCGATTCTTGTGAACCCTTGTTCCGGCCCGAGTGAAGCAACATATTATTCTTTAAAGTACAAATCCACATATTCTATAATACTATATTTTAAACTCATAATTATGTATTATGTAAAATCAATTGATTGTGTTACAACGAGTTCATGTCTTTAAATAGTTAGGCACCTACCTAACAACATTAGACACTCCTTTAATGATGAATTTAAACCATTAAATATCACCTACATTAGGACAGCGCATCCCTTATAGTTGAAAGATAATTTGGTATATAATTCTAGTTTCTAAATTATGAACATTGTAATATTGTATCAATTGAATATTTAGATATGAGGTATTTGGTGCTGATTTCATCCTTGACCATACGTAAATGATGGTGTATAACAAATGGAAACCCGACCGAAACTAATCAAATCAGAACGACAGACCAAAAATGTTTAGAACCAAATTAAACTAATATATGTCAGTTCCAATTTGGTTATGTTTTTGCTCTTTGAGCTAGTTTGGCTTACAATTAATATGCTTTCATAATGTCCTATCTAAAACATTCAAAAAAGTTTGTAAGTCCACACAACATGACAACAAAATAATACATGTGTTTATGTGCATGTGCATGTACATGTACATGTATATAGCTAGTGTGGGTTCATGCATGAATGTACATTTATAAACCTTAAAAAGATACGAAATTTAAAAATGTATTTAAAATTTTATAGTACATTCCTTTTAGTTTTAGTATAAGCGTGCAAGAGATCATAAATGATTAACATTATGATAAAAAAAAAATACTATATTTTCGTTCGGTGTAGAAATGTTCAAAGAGTGACAAAAGCACTCTACGTTTTAAATTATTATATTTGCTCAACTTTTTTTTGGAATAAAACTTATTCAAATAAAAAAATGGTGGTGTATAGCACTCCAAGAGCCTATGGATGACATATTCTTCAATAATCAATTAGTCTTAAGTTGAATTATTCTTGACCAGTTAATATAAAACTTCCTTTTTCTTTGTTTCGTTCAATATTCATTGCATTTTTACAGGTGGTCATGAAAAGAGTCGGAAATGGTCATGAAGATACCTCGACTGAAAAGCGTACATCTTAGTCAAAAACTTGACTTCTCCAAGTAACCTAAACAGAAAAGCAGTCAAAAACTTGACTTCTCCAAGTAACCTAAACAGAAAAGCCTCGTCAGTTTACTCGTTTAAACAGTACAAGTATTTACTAGTGATTTATTAATTAGATGGTTGCTAAAATCGTTACATTTGATGTGATATAACAAGGTTCGATCATGGAGTTACGACTAAGTTTTGTTTTGTAAGAAAAAAAGATTCAAGCACACGTCACAAGTCACAACTGATTCGAGTTTCACAAACTCAATCGACCACGTTGAAGATCAAAATAACATAAGAGAGAAAGATTTGTTTGTGATATCAAATCAGCATTGCAATATCTTATATAGAAAAGGAAGGATTAGTAAAACATAAGAACTAATTCTTTGACTTTTTTGACAAGAGTTGTTATAACATACATCAGTTTAGGTAGCCAAATCAGCATTGCAATATCTTATAAGATATAACATGTTGTTTGTTAAAAATTAAAAATAAACTACATTATTAGTAGACATCATAACATTTTTCATTATAAGTTTGATGCGTAACTTGCACTATATAAAGATGAATCGACATTAAAACACCTTGCTTACCGTAAATGTGATCTTATAATTCGAGGTCTAGCTATTGGTGTTACCACACGAGCTGGTAACACCAACGTCACTGTTATAGTCAAAGTTATCAATCAACACTAAATAATGTTTTTACGTTGTTTTTCTTTTCCTATAACTATATGCGTTTGCATTGTAGCATATTACAATTTTTACTACAGCAATAGAGATAAATGTTACGTTGACGTGACAACATCTTTTAACAACTCCTTTACTATAAATCACATTTCATTGAAATTTTTGTAAAAAAAAAAAAAAAAAAAAAAAAAAGTTAGCAAAGCATCACCTAACAAACGCTACCAAAACCACAAAACCATCTTATATTTTTAAATGGTATATATTTAAAAAAAAAAAAAAAAAAAAAAAGTTAGTCACAGTCTTTTTCTTCACCAGATTTTTATAATCTTCATTTATTGCCATCAAGAAACTATCCACTCAAAGCCGCCCATTTCAAGAAAGATGCAACAAAAGACAATTTTTCCTCCTCTTTCTCCTCCCATTTTTTGTATTTTCCTTTCTAAAATATTTCATAGTATTATTTTTATATCCTAAGTCTATACAACTTTATATTATGTCAAAAAGAAGTGGTCTAAGTAACATTTAAAAGCTTCTGAGAAAACAAAGACACATAAACACATGTATGTGTACTTTATGTGTATATAGTGTAGTGTACTTGTGTTAAGGTGGTGGTCATATGTTTGTGTTGTGTTAAGGAAGATGGATATGGTGTATTTCCCACTTGGGAGATGCTCTTATGAAGAGTCTTTGAAGGTTCTTGAAGCTGATATACAACATGCTAATGCTTTGTAAGCTAGCTTCTTATAAGTCTTTTTTTCTTTTCATGTGTTATTGTTTGGTAAATGTGTTTTGGACCTTTTGACCGACTAATCACACGGGCTTGAGAGTACTGCCGCACAGACTTAAACCGGGTAAAGCAGGCCTCATGGCAGTTTACACGAAATGTGATATAAACTTGAGATCTCTTGCATTTTGTGTTACTGTTTGCTAATTTAGAGAAGAATTGAAAATCTTGAAAATCTCTTAACGTGATTCTTGATGTTTGAAAGTTGTTAAAGGTAACATCTTTTTTACTATTTTGAGCAGAAGCGCAGCAATGGGTTAGTGCGCTTCTATATGAAATCATCAAAAGATGTTACCTTTAACAGTTGTATGGAGTGTTTGGATGATATCTCCTTATCTGCTGAATTGTTTTGCAGTTTGATCCTTTTTTCGGGTTGCAAAAACATTTATCTCTTTTCCCCTTCACTGTGGCAACAAACTAGTACAAGAGATGAAAAAAATACCTTCTTATTGTTTTGTGTCTATTCGTCTTGGATTTTCAGGGCAGCTGCGATTCCTAGAGCCAAAGATGGTGCGAGATTTCAAATGAAATTAGTTCACAATGAATTAGCACCTCTCGTTATGTTCTTGCTTCAGTGGATTGATTCCTCTTGCACTTGCTTATTGCCTAGATACTTGAACCTTGTTCATGTTCTTGTCTACAAGGTTGGTACTTAAAGAAGCAAGCAACTCAACTGAGCACTCACAATCTCAAGGAAACAATGTTACAGTGCTATCTACAAGAAGGTTTAGCCCACACAAGATGATCATTACACTGAGAAAGAGTTTGGTTCAATGTAATAAGATGTAGCATAATTAGTTTGACTTTCATATTTGACTTTTACATTTCTTGTATAAATACTATCATGTATCTTGATCTTTCACTTAATGGAATTCATACTTTTTCATTCACTTTGTTCATTCTCTCTGAATTCAATATGGTATCAGAGCACAATAAGCTCTAACCAACTCCGATCACCCTAACAAACTTCTACCACCACAATCCACCACCATAACAAACTTCCGCCACCTGCAACCACCATAACTCATATCAAATCATCCTTAAACACCTGGAAATCACTCCAAATTCATCAATAACAATCATCTAATCATCTTCAACACAACCACAACACTTAATTGCATCAATTTCAGAGAGAACACTCAAAATTTCAAATAACCGTTTTTCCCGCCAAATTCAAGATTCATTCAATTCAACAGATTCACGTGTGAGAAAATTTGTTTGCAGTTATGTAAAGAAGAAAGCACATAACAACCTTTTTATAACCAAAATGCAAAACTACTAGACAAAACTAATTAATGAAAAGATGGGCTAACACTTATCAAAAACAATTTGGTCAGGACGGGCAGCTGACCTTATGTTAAAATGCCGTCGCTTGGGCGCGTAAGTGAGCAACTCAATGCATCTGCGAACAAAAGCAACCTCGAAGCGGAAGCCTAGACACACTACCAGCACTCATTAACCAGAAGATAATTGACGGCCGAAATAATGCAATTAAAGCACCGAGATTTAGTTTGATTACAGCCAGAATCCACTAAACAAACAAATTAATTAGAATAAATCAGCGATATGACGATGCTATGTAACTGGATGACACCTGGTGGATTTTTCTGTGTATATGAGAGTGTGACAAGAAGAAGAAGAAGACAAAGGCACAACTTGAATCCAACTTAGTACGCTACTGCTTCATGGATCCAGGTAAACTCGATAATTCGGAGCCCCGAAACATATTCTTATAAAAAGAAAAAACAAATTAAAATAAAACAGGAGTACACAAAAAGTAGCGTCAATAATTAAAAATAAGTAAATCTAATAGTTAGGAAAATCTACTTATCAGAGTAACTTTGAATTAAAAAAAAAAAAAAAAAAAAAAAAAAAAAAAAAAAAAAAAAAAAAAAAAAAAAAAAACCCACATACAAATAATTAAAATGAATACAAAAATTGTGGCTAACAACAGACCGTATATATACATTCGTATATCCGACATTCAGAGACAAACAATAATTTTTTTTTTAAATTAAAAATAACAAAAACATTTGGTCGGTGCAAAATAGACGAGCCACAAAATGTGAGCTAAAATAAATGCATTGTCAAGAATACCAGCCAATTTTTCAGACCAAAACATATAAACACCAACAAAATAACGAACATAAATATGTTGTATCTAATTTACCAACCTGTGCAAAACACAATGAGCCAACAAAAGTAGCACAAAATTAAGGCGGAAAAAAAATGCATTACATGAGAACATATATAAAAACATAACTAGAGGCGTTCGATTCACATGAAACATGAAAATAGTTACAACATAACATAAGCAAACAACTAATAATATCAAATCATTACAGAAACAGAAAACAAATAATTAAAAAACAGAACATACATATTACCAACTAAACGAAAACATAACAACGGCCTCTTAAAAACTAGCGTAATACAATTGGAATATTAAACAACATAATAAATATTACACATCACGAAACTGAACAACAAACTCCCTACGCCTGGCAACATGTGTCACACAAATCTGTGAAAAAAGACGCAAGTTCGCCAATTTTTCAGCTTCAAAATCACGAATAGCCTTAAAATAGAAAATAGCATCAGCAAGCACAACATCATCACCAACCCTTACCTCCACCAGCAATTGAATAACAGATACATGGTTGGTACAAAACTCTAACTCCCAAATAATAGCATCTAAGTAAGCCAAGCGATCCTCAACATACACGCACCAACCTCGCAGAAACGAAAGCCAACCTTGCTCCTCTTGAACCTCTCTTTGGAAACCCAAGTGCATTACACCAGAAAGATAAATCGAACGCGAAGAGTACGCCAACTCTAACAACCTAACTAACCTATCCATCAGAACACCAAGTAGTAAAAAACTAAAGATAGAAAAAGAAACTATAGTAGCAACATTATATACAAAAGCATAGGCAAATTAAGTAGTCAAAAATAATATCATACTTCCAAAAAAACAGTAAGTCAAATTTGCCTTCCCAAAATTACAAGCACTTACCACTTGACTAGCCTGGCCAGCTACATTATTTTAAAATTTGAAATATGATAATTGGTCTTATACATGATAAATTATAATTAAAAAATGATACAACACGCTTTAAAAAAATAATTAACAAGCCTATTTCACAAGTAGTGAATACATATTAATTTCATAACAGTTGGACGAGCAAACTCAGACTCGACAAGAATCTAATTTTTTGGTAATACAGACTAAAAATTCGCCGAGACCACGAACAATAGTATTTTACATGCGAATATTTAAATATTGCTAAACTTTTTTTTGTATTCCTATTCTCCTCAACCGATAAGATTTTCTTCTGCACGCTAAACCAAATTACTACGACCATAAACCGAAAACAAAAAAGCCGCCGCAACGCGGCGGGTCACTTATACCTCGTTCATGAATCAATCTCCGATATAAAAAATAGAATAAAGAAAGATAGAAAAAAAAAATATTAAAAAATTAAGAATTCATATTAATTCTAGGCAAAGTCAAATCTATCATGCTATGTAGCTTGCAAACTTATTAAGCATGAGAAAGATCACTTACCTGAGAACATAATACTATTCTAATAACAAGTAACTAACGTACACTATGGTAAATATCTAACCAACAACTTCATCATTCAACCTATGTGGGATAGAATGTTTGGATAGAAAGTTGCGATAGTTCTCTATATATTATATATTCTCAAAGATATAACTGATAATAGCGCACAAGACGTTTGGTTTACAGTTGGTCTAAAACTGCAATGTATGCAGCAAAGTTAATCTCTATTCATAGAATGAATAACTAGTATTTGTAATCTCGATGAGCAAAGAACATGGGATGTTGGCTATTTGGGTTCTTGAATAAACTTCATAGACAATATGGCACGGCTTGAATCGACATTTTTCGTCCTTCCTTGAATAAACAAAGTCTAGCCACCTCTAAAAACAAAGATAAAAAAAACTGAACAACATTTAGAATGAGAGAAAAAGTAACTAAAGTTTAAAACCATCTAGACATTAGCATTGCGTAAGCATATAAGATACAAAACATTTTAACGAATGACCAACTTTGCATTCAAATTGCAGACTATAGCAATGGAGATAGCAAAATACAATTAGTTAGGGGGTGTTTGGACATGCGTTTTGAAAGGATCTTTTCAAATTTCTTATATAAATACATATGCAGCCGCTAACTGGGAACTTATCTAAAACTGATTGTTTAATCCTTAAACAAGTTGATAATGACTCACTTTATCCGAACATCAAAAATTGATAACCATGACGTTAGGCCAAAATAATCACATAACCAATTTTCTTGCTAGAATCCAGCAAGAAAAGGTACCTATTCTGCAAACTAATTGTTCTCCTCAATGGTTTCCATTACTTTAGCGTTTTCCGTTACTTCTTCCCCGTTTTCTCGATCCTCGTTTGGTAGGTAAATTATCGATTAAGATCACCTCTATGTTACCTTTCATACCCACCATGTGCAAGTGTTCAAGATCACCCATCTCCTTTCCTCTTAACACCAATTTTTGCTCCTTGTGTTTTAAACCAGTTTCTTTTGCTGTCACGCTTTTCAAATCGGCTTCATTGAAAAAAAATAAATAAATAATAAATAAAATAAATAAAAAAACAAATAAAAGATTTATGATACTAGTGTTAGTAAAACATTATGAAAAGAAGCATCCTAGTGTAGATGTGGAAAAATGGTGGGTCATATAAGTTGGCTAAGGGATGGTACGGGTCAAAGCAGGCCAGTTTTGGTATGGGTTAATCCAGTATTTTTCTTCTCGGTACCAATCCACTATTTGCACACGCCTAGTTATATATGGACTTTGACCGAACTGAACCTAACATAGGGGAAAGCTCATACCAGAACTAGAAGTTCACATGGATAAGTTATATGATAGACGAAAATTTTCAGGGGTATTCCATTTTATAGCACAACCTCATATATCATCAATATCACATAAAACAAAACATTAATCAAGATGTACCCAAACGGCCACAAATATAAATAGATGTGATTTAGCAATGAAAGCTGCTCTCACTGTGTCACTCATCATACTCCAAACCAAGTATTCCAATGTCGAGCAATTATCTATAACACCAAGAGAACCATGCTAAAATATAACAACTTTGTTTCAAAAGATATACTTGCAATAGAGTATAATACAAGATAATAAATGCATTGATATTGAATCGTATTCTTAACAGTTGTCTTTCTATGACAATATAAGTGATGTTCACTATAATAAAACAAGAATGCCCAAATTCATAGTGTGCGAAAAAATATCTATATGATATAACACAAGTAATGGAATTCCAAAATGGATAACAATTTAGTACCTCAAACTAATAACGCCAAAAAAACGTTGGTTGACCAAAAAACTAATAACGCCAAAAAAAACTAATAAGTGCTGCTGCATTATGGGAGGAGTTAAGTGAACACTATTCACAGCTTGATGGTCATAGAATTTACCAAATTTCCAATGATATTGTTCAGTTGAAACAGGTAAACACTCCACTTGAACTTTATTACCACAAATTGAAGGGTTATTGGGATGAATTAGATGCTTTAGAGGCTCCTTATATGTGTACTTGCAAGTGTGATTGTGAAAATGGGAAAACTAATGGTGAGAGGGAGCAGAGAAAGAGGTTAATTCAGTTTTTAATGGGATTGGATGATAGCTATACCAATATTAGGGGACAGATTCTGTTAATGCAACCACTTCCATTGGTATCTAAGGCCTATAGCATGTTGAGGCAAAAAGAAAAGCAAAGAGATGCTTCAAAGATCAATCCAAGTCCTATCCCAACAGCTTTGAACACTTACAACCACAAACAAACTTCTCAATCACCTAAACCAAACACCACTTCTGGAACAACTCAATCTAACACCTACAAGAGGTCTGCATACAGAAAAGGAATCATCTGTACCAACTGTGGTAAGGAAGGTCATTATGGAAATGAATGCTACAAGCTTGTTGGTTTTCCTCCAGGACACCCACTTCATGGAAAGTACACTCCTCCATCTCAAAGGTCACAACAAGCACAGAAAAGATCAGTCAATGCCATGGTGAACAATGAGGAAATGGATAATGATAATCTACCAAACACCACAGCATCAACAAGTACTCAGAATGCTACCACAGACCCTTATGTGTACTGCAAGATGGATCAATTGCAGAATCAGCTGAACCAGGTGCTATTGATGATGCAAAATCAAGGATTGAAGGAGCTCACAGCTGCAAACTTACCACACATGGCAGGTAAATATATTTTCATTGCATCATTTTCTTCTGGTTTAAAGCAATTTTGGGTTATTGACAGTGGGGCAACTGACCACATCTGTACTTGCTTATCACTCATGTTTAACACACAACCATGCTCAACACCTATCATTATTCACTTACCAAATGGCCACACAACCACAGTTACTATGACTGGATCTGTACTCATTAAACCTAACCTGATACTCACCAATGTTCTATATGTCCCTACTTTCACCTACAACCTCATTTCAATAAGCAAACTCACAAACTCAACACACAGTGCAGTAACATTCACTCACAACAAATGCATATTTCAGGGCCATGATGGGACACAAACCACAGGTAGCTTACATGGAGGACTCTACACACTCACACCTCCAACAACAACACAAACTACTCCTTCATCAACTGTACTCACAAATTTCAGTACACAACATCTTTGGCATGCCAGACTTGGTCACCCCTCTTTTCAAGTCATGAAGAAAATCAAATCAATTTCACCACTGTTTCATTGTAAATCTGAATCAAAATGTACAATTTGTCCTTTGTCAAAACAACATCTTTCACCTTTTCCAACAAGTAGTTCAAATGCAGTTAGTCCTTTTTCACTTGTTCATCTAGATGTATGGGGTCCATACAGACACCCAACCATGAATAAATGTACATATTTTCTTACTATAGTGGATGATTTTTCAAGAGCAACATGGACTTATTTCATTCCCAGTAAACATCATGTTTGTACCACAGTCCAAATATTTAACTCATATGTCAATACACAGTTTCAAACAAAGATTCAAACAATTAGAAGTGATAATGGGACTGAGTTTCTAAACCAATCATTCAAATCATTCACTCAGTCACATGGTATCATCCATCAAACTTCATGCCCATACACTCCTCAGCAAAATGCTAGAGTTGAGAGAAAACACAGACATCTTTTAGAAATGGCAAGATCATTGTACTTTCAAGCAAAATTTCCTATTCATCTATGGGGCTACTGCATTCTCACCTCCACATACCTCATTAACAGACTTCCTTCCAAACTTCTTAACTACAAAAGTCCATATGAGATGTTATACAACAAACCACCAAACCTTGAACACCTCAGAGTCATAGGCTGCCAAGCAAATGTGTACACTCACACCACAGACAAATTTGGTCCCAAATCCACTAAAGCTGTACTCATAGGTTATCCACAAAACCAAAAAGGATATACTCTTTATGATCCACACTCACAAAAGATAATCATCAGCAGAAATGTCATTTTTGATGAAACCATTTTTCCTTACCATAAAGCCCAAACCAATACTCCATCTGACCCATTTCAATCACCACTTCAATACTCCACAATTCATCCACCACAATCACCTCAAAACAATCCACCACAACCAACAACAACACCTACACCCAATCCATCTCAAGCTACCAGTCAAGAAAATCAACACACCCCTTTACCAAACACTCCTTTAACCACACCTGACAGATCCAGTACCAACTCACCTACACCAACCTCACCACTTCCACATTCACCATCACCACAACCAGCTCCAATACCTTCACCACAATCCTCATCAACCACAACTATACCAATACCAACACCAACACCACCACCCCCAAGAACATCAACCAGAACCAAAACCTTACCCACAAAGCTCAAGGACTTTCACTGCAAACTACCACCATCACTGATCAACAACACACAATCTACACACAAACACCATCACTCTCATTACATCAACTACATCAACCTCACACCTACATCATTCACATTCATACTTAGTACAGATGTTGTCAAAGAACCACAATCATATGCCCAGGCTGCTAAGAATCCAAATTGGATTGATGCAATGGATAAGGAAGTCATAGCATTGGAGAAAAATGACACATGGACCTATGTCATACTACCACCTGGTAAGACACCAATTGGTAGCAAATGGGTCTACAAAATCAAGCTAAGGGCTGATGGCACTATAGAGAGATATAAAGCTAGACTTGTTGCAAAAGGGTATCATCAAAAAGAAGGTATTGACTACACTGAGACATTTGCTCCAGTAGCTAAGATGCCTACAGTAAGGACCTTGATTGCTATTGCTGTTCACAATGGATGGGAAATACAACAACTAGATGTCAACAATGCCTTTCTTCATGGTGACCTTAATGAAGAAGTTTACATGACCATTCCACAGGGCTACAACAAGGATCTACCACCTAACACAGTCTGCAAGCTTAACAAATCACTCTATGGTCTCAAACAAGCCAATAGACAGTGGTTTGAAAAGCTTACCACCTTCTTATTGAGTTTAGGCTTCAAACAAAGTTATGTGGACACATCTTTATTCACAATCAATCATCAAGGTTCACTTACATCACTATTGGTCTATGTTGATGACATCTTACTGACTGGCAAGGATCCTACATTCCTCAAATTCATCAAGGATCAACTTAACTCAAAGTTCAGCATCAAAGACTTGGGTCCTTTACACTACTACTTGGGTATTGAGATCTTAAGGAACTCTTCTGGGCTTACTATGAGTCAAAGAAAGTATGCTTTGGACCTACTCAAGTATGCAGATACATTAGATGTCAAGCCAGTTGCAACACCAATGGACCCTATCATCAAACTGAATGATAAAGATGGTGAAGAACTTCCTGATCCTACTCTCTACAGAACAATTGTTGGAAAGCTAATTTATCTCACTATCACTAGGCCTGATTTGGCATTTGCAGCCCAAGCCTTGAGTCAATACTCTCATTGTCCAAGAACTCCTCACTTCAAAGCATTGCAAAGGGTCCTAAGATACATCAAATTATGTCCTGGACAGGGCATCTTCTTCCCAGCTTCCAATACTCTTGATTTACTTGCCTATTGTGATAGTGATTGGGCTAGTTGCTCTACCACAAGGAGATCTGTCTCAGGGTTTGCCATTTTTCTAGGTCAGTGTCCTATCTCTTGGCAATCTAAGAAGCAGTGTGTAGTTTCAAGATCATCTACAGAGGCAGAGTATAGATCACTAGCAGATTGCACTTGTGAGGTCTCATGGCTAAAATGTCTACTCAATGATGATCTAGGAATTTCAGGGTTTTCTACACCATCTTCTTGTTAGTGTGACAAACTTCTTCCACCATTGCCCTGCAAACAAATCCAGTTCAACATGCAAGAACAAAGCATATTGAAATTAGATTGTCATTTTTGTAAGGACAAGATAAAAAGTGGTCAAATCAAACCTTATTTGTTCTCCTCACAAGCTCAAGTTGCAGACATTCTCACTAAAGTTCCTAAGCAAATTCCTCCACTATACTGTTTGGTCCAAGTTGGAGCACTTTTGTGATCCATACACAGTGCCAACTTGTGGGGGGGATAAAGAAGCAAGCAACTCAACTGAGCCTTCACAATTTCTCAAGGAAACAATGTTTACAGTGCTTATCTACAAGAAGTTTAGCCCCACACAAGATGATTCATTACACTGAGAAAGAGTTTGGTTCAATGTAATAGATGTAGCATAATTAGTTTGACTTCATATTTGACTTTTACATTTCTTGTATTAAATACTATCATTTATCTTGATTTTTCACTTAATGGAATTCATACTTTCATCATTTTGTTCATTCTCTCTAATCAATACAGACACCGCTAACAAAAAAACACATACTACTTATAAAAAACACAAACCTAATCCTAAACTAATATAAAATGTTCAATAGCTTTCACTCCAGTTACATGAAACTCTCAAATTCACCTTTCAACCCAACAACCCATATTCACAGTAAGATGTTCTCAAGCTGACGGTTGGTCAGCTTGAGAAGACCATCAGTTGCCACTCCAATTCCGGTTGTATTCTTCCGTTGCCGGAGACGATGCTGTGGCTGCGGTGGTGGGGGAGAAGAGGTGGGGGTGACNTCATCTACAGAGGCAGAGTATAGATCACTAGCAGATTGCACTTGTGAGGTTTCATGGCTAAAATGTCTACTCAATGACCTAGGAGTTCAGGTTTCTACACCATCTCTTGTTATGTGTGACAACTCTTCCACCATTGCCCTTGCAAACAATCCAGTCCAACATGCAAGAACAAAGCATATTGAAATTGATTGCCATTTTGTAAGTGACAAGATAAAAAGTGGTCAAATCAAACCCTTATTTGTCTCCTCACAAGCTCAAGTTGCAGACATTCTCACTAAAGGCCTAAGCAAATTCCTCCATTATAACTGTTTGTCCAAGTTGAGCACTTGTGATCCATACACAGTGCCAACTTGTGGGGGGATAAAGAAGCAAGCAACTCAACTGAGCACTCACAATCTCAAGGAGACAATGTTACAGTGCTATCTACAAGAAGGTTTAGCCCACACAAGATGATAATTACACTGAGAAAGAGTTTGGTTCAATGTAATAAGATGTAGCATAATTAGTTTGACTTTCATGTTTGACTTTTACATTTCTTGTATAAATACTATCATGTATCTTGATTTTTCACTTAAATGGAATTCATACTTTTCATTCACTTTGCTCATTCTCTCTGAATTCAATAGAGACATAAAAACGCCTCTACACGCTTTTCTTCCGAGTAGTCATCACCATCATATTTGCTGTCCATTAGCTTAGATGCTGCAGGATGTCGTTGTGCAGACGTGCTACTAACACCAGCAATCATCACAAGCAAACAAAACAACCCAAATAGACAAGCATGTTTATCCCAAATCAAAACATTAATCGCCACTGTAAGAAAGTTGTTCACAACACCCGTAACAGTAAACAGTAGCAGAAATAGCTTTCCGACACGCAAACCCAAAGAAACTAATCAACTGTCCAAACACACACGACAACGAAACAACCTTGTAATTCATCAAGTACTGAGAACACTCGCTTGAACTTTCATTGGCTAAGTTCAACTGAATCACACAATTATGAAAAATACGATTGCTTCTCCTATATTTTAATAAGTAGATAAGCAAAACTCGGTTTCCTGGATCTTATGGTTTGTTATTAGCAACCAACCAACATTTTAACCACATGTTTTATTTAAACCGAATAATTGTTATTTGTGAAAACAATTTTTTTTTAAGTATGGATCAATTATAACCCAGTATTATAACTGCAGACCTCAAAAGTTAACAAGCCTTACAGATAAACCTAATGTCATCAACAGCTACGTACGATGACACCTTACAGATAAAGAAAGTTGATAATACGGATCCTAAAAGCTGTTTCCGAAAATCCATTAATTCTAACAACATGCAGATCAGATGATGATCAGCTGGTTATTTGAAGTCGATTAAAAGCTTTCTTGCAGCTCACACATCCAACATATACGATCATGTTTATAATGACTAATAGGCCGGGTTTAATGTGATTATCAAAATATCTTAAACACATGAAATAAACAAGTCATAAAGTTGTTATTGGTGATCATTTCCCATTCCAAAAAAGATATACTACTACAGTTTCCTACTACAGTTTCCTCCAAAGGGTCTAATTACCAGAAACTACCGTATATTTATAAACAAATGCACGCAGTGACGAACCGGCCATAACTAGTTTCTGTCGTCTTTACGAGTAGAAGAATACTGATTCTTGTAACTTAAATGTAGTGGAACTCAATCATAAGCGAAAACAGATTTAGAAACCCTTTACTGATACTTGTAACCATAGCTACATTACTTCTTTTACTTAATAAATTTAACGACAAATTTGCATATAGAAAGTTACAAACCATTTACTCCATACTAAACATATATCCGGGTCTTGGCCGGTTCTAACCGGATAATGTCGGGTCTATCCGGATAATGCCGGGTCTAACCGGGTTTTGGCCGGAATATCCGGGTCTATCCGGGTTTTGGCCGGACAATCCGGCTCTAACCGGATTTTGGCCGGACTATCCGGTTCTTGACCGGATATAACCGGGTCTTGGCCGGAATAGCCGGGTATTGACCGGATATGACCGGGTCTTGGCCGGAATATCCGGGTTTTGGCCGGAATATCCGGGTCATGGCCGGGCCTAGCCGGGTATTGGCTGGTTTCGTTCGTATTGTGGTGGTTTACATGTAAGTTATCTAACGAGACGTATGTTGGTTGGTGATTTACAGGTTTGAGGTACAATGATGGTCACGTGTGTATACATCGAGCTTTGAAGGAAAGTAGCTACAAAATGTTGAGTTTAAACAGGCAGGGAAGGATGCCATTAAATCTAGGCGAATTGATATTTTCAAATGTCCTATCTTGATGAGTTTAAAGCATGTAAGTGCCTCTAGTGAGCTTCTACTAAGCTTAGTAATGTCAAATCTTATATGCTTTCAGCTTTGTCTTGATAGGTCTTTTTTGAATTTCAATTAGCTTACTAATATTATAAAATGTTTTTGTAAGCTGTTGTTTTAACGCCATAACCAAAGCTTAAGGATTTAGTCAACTAAAGTATGAGAAACACCTAAAGCTGAAGCATAGTCGAATCAGCATATGGTGTGTTAAGGTGATGTATATTGTGTGACCATGTCAAGAACACCATGTGAAATGAGCACTTACAGTTAAGTAATTTGTGAGAGACGTGATGTTAGTCAGCAAATTTGGAACATACGTTATGTTGTTCAAGGAATGTTTTATCGTAAGAATCTTAATCCTACTAGAGTTGACGTCCATCGAGAATGTAAATCTTTTTCATCTAAGCCGAGTACAATCTCTGTTCAAGCCTAGGATCCAGCTAAGCTAAGGGCGGAATTACAAAACGCACTTGATGAACATACATATATAGGCTTAATGATGCTTGGAACTTGCACGAACAACACATGAACAAGGAAGAGTTTGCTATGAAGTCAATCGTGAACAAGCTTCTTGCCACTTTCGCATAAAGTTTAGAGCTTCAGTGGCTTTATAGAGGGTATGATCGTGAACAAGCTTCTTGCAACTTTCGCATAAAGTTTAGAGCTTCAGTGAGCTTCAGTCGCATAAAGTCAATCGTGAACAAGCTTCTTGCAACTTTCACAAATGTATTGTCTTTTGTATATTAGTAACTTATGTTTATGAGTTAAGATCATTTGAGGACAAAACTTTATTTACATACAAAGGGACTAATCTCCACCATCCATCTTCCCTCCATCTTTATTTGATCTAATGGATGAGATTAATCCCAACAATTTAAAAAACCCACTTTCATCCTTTTTTTTCAAATATTAATATCTTTCAAACCGTTAATCATTAAACGAAAAAAAATATACCGTTACGACGAGCATTTAATTATCTTTCTATAGACAGGCAATTTGATATACTTTCGACAAATTTTTTTTTATCGTTTTTTTCACGTTTTTTTTCCTGGCCGAAAAAAATATCACATGTGATATTACATATCACATGTGATATGTAATATCACATGTGATATATCACATGTGATATTACATATCACATGTGATATTAGTGTAATATCACATGTGATGTGTAATATCACATGTGATATTAGTTAAATATCACATGTGATATGTAATATCACATGTGTAATATCACATGTGATATTACATATCACATGTGATATTACACTAATATCACATGTGATATTACACATCACATGTGATATTACACTAATATCACATGTGATATGTAATATCACATGTGATATATCACATGTGATATTACATATCACATGTGATATTTTTTTCGGCCAGGAAAAAAAAACGTGAAAAAAATGATTTTTTTTTTGTCGAAAGTATATCAAATTGCCTGTCTATAGAAAGGTAACTAAATGCTCGTCGCGATGGTGTAATTATTTTCGCTTAACGATTAACGGTTTAAGATATATTTAAATTATAAAAAATGGGTGAAATATTAAAATGCTTTTAATCTCAACCATTAGATCAAATAAAGAGGGAGGGAAGATGGATGGTGGGGATGAGTCCCTTGGTATGTGAGGAATCTTTGGTTTCTGAAATAAATCGATTCTATGTTTATTCATGTGTAGTTTTTTGTATATTTCAAACTTGTAATATTTCATGTTTAGTTTTGTAGAGGAAAATTCAATTGCATACCCTTATTTTGGTGCATACCAAGGGACAAATCCCCACCATTCATCTAGTTTAATCTAATGGTGGGGATTAACCTAAGATTAAATGGGAAAACATAAGTCCATGTTTTTTTCCTTATTATTCTTTTTTTTTTCTTTTTCTTTTTCTTTTTTTTTTCCTTTTTCTTTCTTTCAATTCACGTAGCTTTCTTTCTTTTTTTTTTTTTTTTTTTTCTTTTTTTTTTTTTTTTTTCTTTTTTTTTTTTTTTTTTTTTTTTTTTTTTTTTTTTTTTCTTTCTTTTTTGTTTTTTTTTTTTTTTTTTTTTTTTTTTATTCATTTTTCTTTTAGCCCATTTTTTTATGTAACTTTTTTTTAGTTCACGTTTATTTTCGCTTTCATACGTTTTTTACTATTTTCGTCCGTTTTCATACTTTTTTGTCCGTTTTCTCACGTTTTCATACGTTTTCGTCTATTTTCTTATGTTTTCGTCAGTTTTCATATATGTTGTTCGTTATAAGTATCACTTGTGATTTTCTGGATATCTATCACTTGTGAATTTCTGAATATCACTTGTGATTTTCATGTTACAAAACATTTGTCGAAAATCACTTGTCATATTTAGAAAATCACTTATGACATTCAGAATATCACAAGTGATATTCTAGATATCACTGAATGCAGCCTGTGATATTCAGAAATCACTTGTGATATTCAAAAATGTAAGAAAATGGACGAAAACGTAAGAAAACGGACGAGTACGTGTGAAAACGGACAAAAACATAAGAAAATCACAAGTGACATTCTGAATATCACTTGTCATATTCAGAAACATAAGAAAACGGACGAAAACGTAAGAAAACGGGCGAATACGTACGAAAACGTACAAAAACGTATGAGAACGTATAAAAATGAAATAAAACATTTGAAAACGGATGAAAATGTATGTAAACGGACAAAAACAGACGAAAACGTTTGGAAAGAACTGAAACGTAAAAAATGGGTTAATACGTATGAAAACAGACGAAAACATAAGAAAATCACAAGTGATACTCAGAGTATCACAGATGATACTCAGAGTATCACAAGTGATACTCAGGATATCACTGAATATGAAATCACTTGTGATATTAAAAAATGTAAGAAAATGGACGAAAACGTAAGAAAACGGACGAGTACGTATGAAAACGGACAAAAACATAAGAAAATCACAAGTGATATTCTGAATATCACTTGTCATATTCAGAAACATTTAAAAAATTACAAGTGATACTCAGAATATCACAAGTGATACTCAGAATATCACAAGTGATAGATATCCAGTGATATCTAAAATATAACTTGTGATATTCAGTGATATCTAGAATATAACTTGTGATATTCAGAATATCACTTGTGATATTTAGAAAATCACAAGTGATATTCAGTGATATCTAGAATATAACTTGTGATATTCAGAATATCATATGTGATATTTAGAAACATATGAAAATGTCTGAAAATGGCAAAAAACATGTAAAAACGGAAAAAAACGAATGAAAATGTATGAAAGCGGAAGAAAATGTATGAAAGTGTAAAAACATGTATGAAAAGGACAAAAACGTTTGAAAACTGGACGAAAACCGGACGAAAACGTATGAAAACGAACGAAAACGTATGAAAACGAATGAATATTTATGAAAACAGGCGAAAACGTATGTAAGCATAAAAAAACGTCTGAAAACGGACGAAGACGTATGAAAAATGGACGAAAATGAAAGAAAACGGAAGAAAACGAACGAAAACGTATGAAAACGGACGAAAACATATGAAAATATAAGAAAACAGATGAAAACGTATGAAAACAGACGTTAACGGGCGAAAACGTAAGAAATCGGACGAAAAACGTATGAAAACGAACGAAAACGTAAGAAAACAGGTGAAAACGTATGAAAACAGTAAAAGATGTATGAAAACGGAAAAAAAAAAAAAGGTTAACTACAAAAAGTAAATTTAAAAAAAAAAAAAAGTGAATCAGGAAAAAAACATAAAAGAAACAAAAGCAAAAAAGAAAGGAAAAAAAAGTAGCGTGAATGAGAAAAAAATGAAAAAAAAAAGTAGCGTGAAAGAAAAAAAAGAAAAAAAGAAAAAAAAATGAATAATAAAAAAGAAAAAAGACAAAGAAAAGGGAGGAAAAAAACATGGACTTAGGTTTCTCTATTTAATCTTAGGTTAATCTCTACCACTAGATCAAACTAGATGGATGGTGGAGATTTGTCCCTTGGTATGCACCAAAATTAGAGTATGCAAAATAAAGTGCCTCTAGTTTTGTAACTGATGACTACTTATATTAGTATCTTATGTTTTAAAATGTTGTCTATGATATTGAAAAAAATAAAAAATAAACAAACCATAGTAAATAAAACTAAGACAAGTATAAATACATATAAGCTAGTGTTTACTAAATGACCCAACTATCAAGGCTATATGGCTCGGTCGATCTAAAGAAGCTGAATTGAGTATCGAGTCTCGGTTGAATCAGCTCAATGTCGTCTATAATAAAAAAAAAAAATAATAATAATAATAATAAAATAATAATAATAATAATAATAATAATAATAATAATAATAATAATAATAATAATAATAATAATAATAATAATACTTTGCGTACTTTTAATGTGAATATGGAAGTTGACCTTTTGAGTAACCCTAGTGAGATCTTTGCCCCCAAACTTATGAAGAAATTGGCAGATATACATTTCACCCGTGTTGCCCAAACGGTTGAATCCACTTTCCATTTATCCCCTAGACAGATGGCGTTATGGAGCTCGCTAAAAGAGGATTACACGTCGGATTGGCTTAGGGTGGCACCGATATCCGGATTGGGACAAACTATGAATGCCAGGACTTACCGATGTGTGTGTTGCTATCGGCATAATGTTGTGCGCGATGTCCTTGTTGATATATGTTCTCGGTCTGGAATTTCAGCTCGTAAGGAGTTTGATATTGGGCTTCATGGAGAAAGGGACAAAACCTTAAACCCAGCTGATATGTTACTTTACTCTTGGGATGGTGGACTTGATGTTTGTGTTGATCTTACAGGATCGTCACCTTTGACGCGTTCGAGTATGGTTGATTTTGTGGCCGGCCGGGCGGTTATTAAAGCCGCACAACATAAACGTGTCAAGTATGAGGCTAAATGCGCTGATATCTCAAAAAATTAAAACTAATGCAACTAAAAAAGCCTAACATATGAGAATTGGTCTCAATATAAAATGTGTAATATGTTGGGTAAATTTAAAACATATACATTTAACAAATTGTGTATATTCAGTTGGGGTTTAGTCATTCCCACATCGAGCAATGAAGAAAGTAACAACAAAAGTGCTGAGTTTAAATATGATGGGAAAGATACCATCAAATGACTTGAGAATATAGAGCATCGTCTAGACATCCTTGAATACGAGTTTTTGATTGTCACTATAGTAGTCGTATTTGGGAAAGATTACATTAGAACAACCATATATATGGCTGTAGTTGAAGATAATATATCCCGAAGGATGACTCGTTATAAACTTACAACTATGATTAAAATATGTTCATTGCTAGATGGTTTTTTTATGTGCGTGTATTATCTAACGAGACATATGTTGCTTGATGAGTTACATTGTACGTGGATTTATTAGCTCACTTCAATGTTTTTTGGCGTAATATATTTTACCGGGGTGAATTAACCCTTTTACCCAAAAAAAAAAGATATACCGCTGCCTAATGGACAGGGTCACTATACGGAATACATTGATATTGAGTATGAATGGTGGCCTCCTCGTTGCTCACATTGCAAGATATTCAGCCATGAGGAGTGGATGTGTCAAGCTTTGAAACGTCAAGTTGTTTTGGGGTCTGATTCAGAACATGTAAGTCTAAGGAGAAAGTTCACGTTAAGAAGGCTGGGAATAAGGGTACTAAATCACAACAAGGGTCTAGGTTCTTCAAGCCTAAGTCTACTTTCATTTACAGGCCTGTTTCTAAGCCGAATTCTACTCAAGTTACTAAGGAGGACAAGCCTAATGAACACCCAATTTCTATTCCTCCTTCGGGTAATAATGAAGATTTATCTCAATCTGTTAACGAGTTTGGCTATTTTAAAGATAACATTAATATTGGTGAATTCAAACGTGATATGGAGAAGTTATGGGAAGCTGAGAAGGTACTTGGTCTAGCTCCTAATTTCTCCAACGTGGGGGGTGTTGAGAATGGCTCTGATTTGCAACTAAATAAAGAGGTTTACAGCAGCCCTATAGATATTGCAAGTTCGGTTGGTGATCCAAGTGCGAGTGGAAGTTTGTGGGAGCAGTTCAATGCTTCTACAAGTAATAATAAATCTCCAGTATCTGTTTTGGAAGACTCGGACGATGAAGTTGATGAAGTTTTGGAGATGGAGGGTGGAGGTTTTTTGAATGATATGGAAGACTACTACGACGGATATGATGATCAGGTGCTTCTACCTGATAAATTGCAAGCAATTTGTGATCAATTTGATATTCGCTTGAATACTCATCGTAGGTAGGATGGTTTAATGGGCAAGTTGAAGTATTATTCATGCAAGTAGATGGACCGCCATAGTGACTTTGAAGGCTCAAGAATTCTTTTGAGGAGTTTTGTAATGTTTTATTTACTTTCGTTATTATTGGTTAGTTCATCTGTGTAAGTTATAAGAATGGTGTGTCATTCTTATATTAGTGTCTGTAAGTGTCCTATGGGACTGAGATGATGGATATACCCTCATCCTTTGTACTTGAATGTTTTTTGGCGTAATATATTTTACCAGGGTGAAACATCCCTTTTACCCAAAAAGATTTATTAGCTCACTTTATAAGTTTGAGCTTAATTGTAAATTTTATTGGTAAATCAAACAATAATGTTATTTTATTAGACTTAAGTATAAGAATGTAAAAAACGTATGACATTATTTGCATAATTTGTTTTTTCTTTCTAATTTGGCTTAATTATTAGTCAATCAGGTTGCTTAATTTTATCACGTTAGCAAAACTGGACGACCTCCGATAGAAAAGAATAAAGAACAACCAAGAAAAGTGAAAAAAATCAAGAATTCATATTAGTTATCCAGATATGAGTTTCTTCCCACTATTTATGGTTAGCTTGCAAACCTTTTAAGCATGAAGAAAATTATATACCCGTAAACGACACTAATCTAGTCACAAGAAACTCGCATACACTATGGTATACTAGTAAGCAACAACTTCTTTCTTCAACCTATGTGGGATAGAACGTTTGGATAAAAGAATTTTGTGTTCAATTAGAATTTTATTGGAAAAGAGCGCGATGTTGGTTGTTGATGTAATAATGAACGACGTGTTGTTGCTGGTAAGCACGCGTTAACGGGTACCTATCACACAGTCTAAGTATATAAGTCACAATGTGAAAACCATTAGCAAGGTCATACACACTTCTACATCTTAATTAGTACACATCTACAAAACCTTTGCCGCCATAAAAACAAATGAGATACATTAAAATCGATTCAAAATGAAAGTTTCATCAAACCACATCAACTTATGCATAAACACCCGTCGCAATGCACGGTGTGACAATTCTCGTTTTTATTCTTTATCAATTGGCTTTTAAAATAAGGAAATGATTGGGAGAATTAATATATNATACAAATTCTTGCAGAATAAAATGACCAAGCTGCAAAAAAGTATACATAGCGCGTTCAAAAAACATGTTGACCAGAAAGTGGACTTCTATGAATCGAGAAATCAGAAAGTATAACGTGATTGTCAACCAAACTCTGAGGCTTACTGTGAAAATGATGAAGATTTGAAGACGCGTGTTGAACTCTTGTTTCATGACAACGAAGGGAAAATTTATCCTCACCTAAAAGCTTGGGGTTTTTTTTAAAAAAAACCCTAAACGATCTCTCTCTCTCTCTGGTGATTTCCGGCCGCCACATCCTCACCCTTCTCCGGCCAAAAACAAACCCATTCTCGTCCTCTCTACCCTCTAACCTGTTATTGGGTATGCAATACGATCATGTGGTTTTGATCTACAATCATGATGTGGCGGCTGATGATGATTTAATGTAATTATTCGTTTGAAATCACCAGATCTCGAAACCCTAACTATCCTTCTCTTTCAATTGATCTCTTTTATGGTGGTCGAATACTTTAGGGTTTCGTTTTTCATGTTGTTTCCAATCCCTAAACGATCTGCTGGTCTATTCTATTATGGATTATCGTTTTTTAGGGATTCACCGCCTTTGGGGTTATAATCGATCTTTTAATCCTTTATAATTATAGTCGGTTTCTAACCAACTTTATCTATTTAAGGATCGATTTTTTCTTGTTGCTCATAGTTTTTTCATTCTATTCGATACTCTTTTTTTAGGGTTTCGATTTTTGGGTGGGCAGCATGGTGGGGTATGTGTTGATGCTTGATACGGTTAAGAAACCCTTTTTAGGGTTTCGATTATTATTGATTTGGGACGTGTTACATGCTGGAAGTATACCCTCGTTAGGGTTTGTTCGTTAACTGCTTGTTCTTTATGAAGATGTAAGTATGGGTTTGTGGGTTTTGGAGAGAGTGTAAGTCATGTTGATGGATGTTTAAGATAATATTCATAAAGTTGGTCTGTGTTTTTGATCATTGTGGTGTTAGGGTTGTATGAAACCCTATTCTTGTGGTTGATCGTTGATGACTTACTGCTGTCATGGGTGGTTTGTATTTGATGATCGAATGCATAATGGAATGTTAGGGTTTTCACCTTAGTTCGGTGCTTATGCGTGATATTGCTGCTGTGTACTTGATCGTTTAACGTTTTACTTAGCTGCTATTGATCGATAATGCTGGAAGTTATGTGGGGATATTGGTTTTTAACACGGTTCATCATTCTAGGACATGTGTATATTGTTATTTCTATGGTCTTCTGATTGATGTGCTGAATGTTATGGAAGTTAAGTTTTAAGAGTTCTTATTCAAAAACTCTATTGATCTTTTGGTGCGATTTGATCCTGCAAGCATTCATGATTATCAAGATATGTTGCTGGAGGTTGAAGAATGCTTGGTTGTTCATGCTTGGATTCTTCATGGAAGTTAAAGTGGATCACAATAGTGATATGGAAGGCTCAAGGTTTTCTCTTGAGTAGTATTATAATTTTTATGTACTTTATCATTATTGGTAGTTTCACTTTATTGTAAGTTATAGGAATGTTGTGTCATTCTTATATTCGAGTCTGTAAGTGTCCTACGGGACTAAGGGTAGAGAGTCACCCTCGTCCTTTGTACTTCAACATTTTTTTGGATTGTGTCATTCTTATGTTGTGTCATTCTTATATTCGAGTCTGTAAGTGTCCTACGGGACTGAGGCGAGGGAGTCACCCTCGTCCTTTGTACTTCAACGTTTTTTTGGATAACATATTTTACCAGAGTAAATTAACCCTTTTACTCAAAAAAAATTAAAATATATTAAATTCATGTTTAAACATGTGTGCCGAAGATCTTGTTGTTTGTGAAAAAGTAAGTCACTTGACTGTAAGGGTGATCACGGTCCAAAAACCGGACCGGACCGACCAAGACCGGACCGGACCGAAGATCGAGAACCGGAAAAACCATAGACCGAGACCGGACCGAATGTGGTCGGTCCGGTCTCGGTTCGGTCCGGTCCGGTCCAATTAGGCAAGATTTGGCAAGTTCTTTCGGGTTTTTGGTCGGTCCGGACCGGACCGGACCGAACCGACCGGACCGAGGACCGAATTAGCCAAAAAGCTTAGACCGAGGACCGGACCGAATGTGATCTGTCCGGTCCGGTTCGGTCCGGTCCGGTCGGTTTTGTCGGTCGGTCCGGTCCATCCGGTCCGTTTGCTCAGCCCTACTTGACTGCAATATACACAATCATATTACATAAGTTAAGTTCAGGCATGAATATCTTTAAGCCTCCTTTAAAATATACTTTCCTTTTAAGCCATGTGAACACAACTAGCTCAAGTATGCTATCAGTAACAATTTCTTGGTCTGACATTAAATGATGCAAGAGTTATTCCAGCCAAGACCCGGTTAATCCGTCCAAGACCCGACTAGACCCGGTTATATTCGGCCAAGACCCGGATAGAACCGGCAATATCCGGCCAAGATCCGGCTAGAACAAGCTATTCCGGCCAAGACCCGGATAGAACCGACAATATCCGGTCAAAACCCGGATATTCCGGCCAAACCCGGCAATATCCGGCCAAGACCCGGATAGACCTGGCATTATCCGGATAGACCCGGCATTATCCGGCCAAAACCCGGATATTCCGGTCAAAACCCGGCAATATCCGGCCAAGACCCGGATAGACCCGGCATTATCCGGCCAAGACCCGGATAGACCCGAATGGACCCGGCATTATCCGGGTAGACCCGGCCAAGACCCGGCTATATGTGTATTATGGAGTACATGGTTTTTTTTTGAGTACATGGTTTGTATATGCAAATTTGTCATTAAATTTATTAAGTAAAAGATGTAATGTACTTATGAATATCTTTTTAAAGTTCTAATTTTGTTTCGATTATGATTGACTTCCATTACGTTTAGTTATGGTTCGTTAATGCATTTGTTTATAAATATCAAGTGCCAATTTGCTGAGTTCGTAGTCATGGCAGGTTCGGATTCCGGTTTATTATACATCTGTGGTTTATTAAAAAAAAATCCTTGTGAGAGGAGCCGCTACTGTTCATTAGCCGAACCGGCTAATTTCCCAATAATATGCCGACAATTTCTTTATAATACTGTTTTGTTAATCACCTAAAAAAGCAGACAGATTACTATTGTAAATGTATATATGTATAATTTGCTTATTGCGCTTTCAGTTGGCTGTGATGAGTATGAATGGCTTCGATAAAGCTGGGATTGTCCGCAGCTTGGCATGGCAACCGATTACGGTTGCAGCCATGGCGGATGCATCCTCTTTCTTCGATTGTTAACCTATCTGAGCCTCCTGTACAAGGATGTTGACACTTCTTACAGCGCTCATTGAGTTTTTGATATGGGGTTTAGTTTGTGGGAACAAGGTTCAGGAAAGTGTTTTGTGTCATCTGTGTGTATGTATACGAATAAAGGTGAGAAAATATGACGTCCGATTTAAGGGCCCTTAAACCTGCTTACATATTTATGCACGTGTAGGCGTTTTGTTATATGTTGTGATAGCTTAACGGGTGCAGTAGAAGGACGATGTCCTGCATTTCCTTGCTGCAACGTATGAGCTACTTATACCCTTTTCGAATCAGATCTCCCAAACATACTTCCTGAACGTAACTATATTGTATATATTTAAATTTCTTATCGGTTTTTTTTGGAAGTTACTTACGGTCTGTTTTGATTAGAGAGTGACTTTAAGAAATACCTTGATCAGTTGGTGGTATTACAGATGTAGTAGTGGCCAAGAGGTTTTGGTTTTATCACATTCGATTCAGAGGGAGCAGTGGACAGTGTCTTGCATAAAACCTTCCATGAACTCAATGTTAAAATGGTTGATGCCAAACGGGCTGTCCCGAAAGAGTACTGGAACAGGGCGTATACTCAAACCCCATATCAAAACTATTGCATTTCGACTGATGGTAGTAACAGAACGATTGTTAATATACTCAAACCGTAACATATTTTGTGAAATACCAAACCGTCTGTGTTGTTAAGTTTTATTTATAATAACAGAACAATTGTGTTTCGTTTGGTTTTGGTTAAGAAGCAAACTGAACCACACACGCTCCTGTGTTTAGATTCTGTGGTAACGAATAAGGTGTTGATGTGACTGATAAAATAACCGAAGTTAGATTTTTTAGAATGGTTTTTGGTTTCTGAAATTCGTGCTTTTTACAGACTTTAAGTATGATGGTGTTTCATGCAGAGTAAGTCATGGTGAAGCGTAACGAAAATGATAAAGAGGTGAGACTTTTGATATGTTTTAAGAGCTTCATGCTTCGATATCCGCCGCCACCACCTCAAAAGGTTTTTTGGAAATCTTGTAATAATGGTGGTTATATGCAAGGGAGAATTCACCAGCACTGAAGTAACCTACCATTCATCTACAAAGGTCGGGTCGGCTGAGAATATTGCAGGTAAACGTTGGTAATCTCAATGGAAAGACTTTTAATATCTACATTATTGACTTTGCAGTTTTTTATATCTAAAAATCCCGATTTTGTTCCATTAGATGCTGAAGATTTTGGATCCACCACTGAAAAAGATGGTAATATTAACTTGGTTAAGGAATTTGTGGATCCTAACGGACGGACTGATCAAACAGACTCTGAGAATCTGCTACTGTTAAATGGTCTTAAAACCAACTTGACAGTCGGTGACTTAATGATTTGCATATGAAGCAATCATTTGTTAGAAGTTAAAACTTAGAACATTATTGTAAAATACCTTTTTATTTTGTTTTTGGGCAAGACTCTAGCTGGAACGAGGAGCAAAGAGTTCCTCAAATGATTACGGGAATGGAACAGAGAAAAACAACCTGTTACGAAAGTGGAATTATAAGCAGCAACAATGATAACGCTTCTAATTTCATCAGTCCCTCTTCCGGATCTCAAAGACGCACCACATGTAACACCAATCAATGGTGAATAGAGGTGAAGTTGTAGCTTTTTTAATTATATTATGTTTGTTTTTTTAATAAAGGTTGTGAGCTGTAGTCGGCCTCGACTTCAGCTTAGACAAGTGATTGCTGATAATGAACCAGAGTTAGCGGCTATATGTTCTGCTGTGGATGAGCGCCCCGTTCACATTAGGTAGGTTTGTGAATGACAAATGATTTACTTTTTCGAGTTTCTGAATGAATAGTTACTGGAAAGTTTTGATTCTAAATTTCAAGTTCATTAGTTTTAATTTTCACTGACGTAGTGGTAACTCCCAATAGTTATTAGTAGACTTTGGCTGTAATCGAATTAATGATGACTAGCATCCGCCCATACTGATATATTGTAATGGTGTATGATGTGCAAGTGACTGCACAAATGCAATGAGAATAATGTAAAAGAATGTGAGAAAAACTGAACTTCAATGTATGGATGTTGCTGTATTTAAGCTTATGCTTACTTATTTACAAATATTGATTACTTTTTACAACAGTATATATTGAACCATTTGTATAGTTTATGATCATATTGCTGAATAGCTTTTCTTAATATTTGTTATGAGGCCCACAAATAACATAATGCTTTTTTTGTTGTAAGGATTGATTTTACCATTTTTTAGCCTAAGCTTGCAGCCCTGTTCATGACCAGATTCTTTAATGAAATTTGCATAAGTTAATAGAATGGGCAGAAGTTATTACTTTCTATGCGGGTCAAGAATACCACACATAAGAGTCATGACCATTGCATTTACGGCTGAAGACTTCTGATTCATCACAGATGAAGAAATTATAATGTGTAAGTTTTAAGGGGTGTTTGTGTGTGAGCTGCAAGAAAGCTTTTAATCGACTTCAAATAACCAGCTGACCATCATCTGATCTACGTGTTGTTAGAATTAATGGATATTGGGAAACAGCTTTTAGGATCTGTATTATCAACTTTGGCGAACTTTTTGAGAAAATTTAGTAGCGTATTTTTATATTAAGCCAACTTATAATGTAGTATTGCAGTAGGAAATTTAGGACAAATGCATTTGTGTGTATGTAAACTTATATGATTACTGGAAATGTGCTTAGAGTATATTTGTAGAACCAGCAATTACTGCACTCTTCAGGAAGTTAATAGGATAACCTCATTCCGTTACTGTATTCTCTCAGGTAGTACCGACACATACACCAATAAAACTTTGAATACTTTATTTACTATAAAATTGTACAATCTTATTGACCCATGCACTTGATGATGTGGTGGAGAACTGTGACACTTCTTGGAACAGATAGAATACATAAATATGTGTGTGGGTAAGCATAGGCCTTTAAATCGACCTATTTAACATCATAGTACTAGAAAGTTTCAAAACCATATGAATATTCAAGGGCTGAAGCTTAGCAGTTATGTACTGTACGTATATGTGATCAAAGGGGTGTTTGGGAAAGTTTATGTAAAGAGCTTATTAACTGATATTGTATCGAAACATAATTTCAGAGACACTTTGAAATAACTTATTAGGTATTTAGGTTGCTTGATTATCTGCTTATTGAATTGTTTTAAGGCGGATTAGCAATCACAAACACTCTATAAAAATTACTTCTGTAATTTTCAAGACAGATAAGCACTTGACTGATAAGCAGGTTGGTACCTGCTCATTTTCAAGGCGCATAAACACTTTCAAACAGGAATCCTGAACATCATAAGCTAATCCAAACAACTTCCTTAAAACATCTAAAATAAGTTGACGAGCATAACTGAATCAGCGAGAACTCTATTTCTCATGGAAATTATATGTATATTATAACAGGTAAAATACTTGCGACATCGCTGTTAGACTCCAAGATGTGGCAAGTTGATCTCCACTCTGTCATGTATATTTGAGTGTTGGTAATCTTCTCTCCAGTCAACACATCCTTTTCCAATCATGAACTACTGCTCCCATCAATTGCTACTCCGACTCCCCCTTCAATCACCGCCTGCTTCAGGCTCCAAGGTGTTGTTCATAGTATTGCAGAATGTTTACAGTCATCTTTTAGGTTGACAGTTAATGTCAAACTGAGTGTGCGATTTGTCATATGAATAATCATATTAGAAATTTAGCAACTAGCCATAGGTATATTAATATTTCTCCAGCTGATAGATAGCAAATTTTGAATCCAACGGGTCATTCCCAACCAACCCACTTTGACCAAAAAGGATGCCATTAATTCACCATTTCATATCATTAGTGATTTTTAAGTGAATCATACGTTTTGTTTGACTCAAATTATACATAACTAATTACATAGAATTAAACCAAAAGTACAATTTCATTAGACGAAAACAAAATACAAATATCCTGCAAAATAGTTTCATCCGCCTCGACACGTAAACAAGTTAAATTTAGCTTGAGTCAAACACAAACAAATCATGTTTATCCGAGAAGCTCACCTTTTTCCCCGCCTTCTTTCTCTTGATATCATTATTCTCTTCAAACCTTGTATTGATTTTATTTTCAATTTCTTGTGCAGCCTCAACCACCTCCCAAAATGTAACCAATTCCCTTGTTGAGATTAACTCCCTTATCTCAATCTTTAATCCCCGTACATACCTCTCTATCTTTCTGTCTTCAGTCGCAACCAGGTGCTCAACAAATCTTGCCATGTCCACAAAGTGGGCTGTATAATCTTTAACTAAGTGATTCCCTTGTTTGAATGTTAAGAACTCATCTTCTTGCTGCATCACTACGCTTATCGGACAAAACTTGTCTTTAAACACTTCCTTGAATCTACTCCATGTCATCTTTGAGGGCCCACACTTTTCGTCCTTAACAATTTCCCACCACAATTTGGCTTCCAGTCTCAACTTTGAAATGGCATACGCTACCTTGTCCGCATCAGCACATTTAATAGCTTTAAAGATATTTTCAATTTCAAGAATCCACCTCAAGGACGATATAGGTTCGCATACTCCACTAAACTCAGGCATGCAGTCCGAAAAATCCTCTTTCTCAACCTCGTTAACTTGTTTTTCCTCTTTGTCAACCCCAATTCTATCTTTTATCATTTTACAAGTCATTTCCAAGATAGCGGGCATTGCTGCTTGAATGCCTCTTGTGACCTCTTCGGCTATAATTGCTCTAAGCTCATTCTCTTCAAGACCTTTGTGTACTTGTTGTATCACTAAATGATCTGCACGAGGTCCGACGACACTGGTGTTAGTGTCAACTTGTTTTGATCTTTGTACACTAATTCTTATCATAAACATTCTTCCTTTTTGCACTGATATATAAGTTATTACGACACAAGATTCAATTCCGAAACAGCCTTTAATACAAGATTACGACACAAGATTATCACTTAACATTATACCCGCAGCTTTGTGATTTGCACCATTGTCAGTGACCATGCATTTTACCCACCCAATTCAACAATATCAGAGAACAAATTACACAAATTTTTAGCATTGCTCTTGATATCGGGTGCATTAATAAATGAGATCCATTTAGGACAATAAACCAATAAAATAATCAAAAGGCGTTGCCTAATCTATATCCCTCCACCCGGCCATCACTCGTAATCGTGCAACCCAATGGCTTGCATTCATATGTATATACAAGCTTTCTTAATAGTGCGTTGGGTTGAGAAGAATTGTTTATACCTTTATTCAGTTGGGTTACACCGTCAACTTGTTCTTCATCGTCCGAGATGACATAACTACTAACCTTCTCTTTAGGCTTAGGGTCGTCATTTTCTTTCAAAATACCTTGGATAGTAAATCTAACATCCGGATCTACTAGCTTGCATGGTGCTACCTCCCCCTTTTGGCCAGCAAGATGTTTCTTAACTCTATTTATGCCACCGCCACGTATAATTTTACGACAAAAGTTACAAACGAAAACTTTTTTCCCATTTTCTTCAATACGTTGTGTTACATGCTCCCATGCTAATTTGTCTTTAGGATTCTGCATACTCTAAACATTACAAAAACCATATATCAAAACAAATACATATATATATACTACTGTATCATTAATTATTTCAGACAATAATAACACCTAATTTCATGGTTAAAAATGTCATACCCAGTCGACCCGGGTTTCTAAGAAACGGGTTGACCCGGCCGAGTTACTTTTTGTATATGAAGGGTTACAGGTGGCAGTGGTTGTTCAGATTCCGATGACAACGGTGGTATGAGCATTCAGCATGTCATTTCATTTCACATATTTTATACTTGGGGCAATACTTTTATAAAGGGACCCCTTTTTTAAATACTTTAAGATTAGAAATACTTTACGAGAAGGGGGGTTTAAAAAAACCTACCCGAACCCGAACACGAACCCGAACCCGAACCCGATTAAACATATTTGGGTCTGGTTACTCGGGTCAATAATTTTATTCAAGTCAACCTGACTAACCCGAGTTCTAAATAGGGTCTAGTTCAGGTATGTCTTTTTAGCTCAACTTGAATTGACCCGAACCCGACCAACTTGACTCGACTATCACTTTTACATTGTAAACATATTGAAGTAAGCAAGATTTTTTAATCATTTTACCTATATTCGAGTTGACCCAAACCCGACAAACACCCCTAGTTACAAGTAGTTCAACACAATGGTTTGAGCACCGCAACATTTAACTAGGTTGGACTTCATTTTTCAAAAAATAAAAAAAAAATTAAAAAAAAAAAATCCCATTAAATTATAAGTTAGAGTTTAAAAGTAGACACTTTGGATTGTCTATAAAAATGTAATCATTCAATTTCACACTTGCCTTTTCAGCATGTCATTCTAACGGATTATATCTCACCACATCAATGTCTTAAACGATCATAAAATTGTTAGGAAGTTTTTACCAATGGTAAACAAGAGAGTTCAAAGAACCCATAAGGATTCTGATGAACATGAATCATGTCAATTATTTTCTATATAGGTTACGCGTTGTGCTTGTGTTCACCAAGTTCTGATGATATCTGCAGCCGTACAAAAATACTTTATTTTTGGCGCACCGGTTTGTTGTTCACAACTTAAACAAGACCTTTTTAAATTCTGACGCTTCTTTAACGGTGGCTTTGCAAAGACGTGAACGGTTTATAACGTCAAACATGATGCTCATGATGTTTAAGTAATTGTTTTCCTTTTAAAATTAATCTATACTGTGAATGCAGAGTGCGATCCTTGTGCAAATGTGTTCTGGGTGTATTTAATTTATGTGCATTGAGAAAATCAATTTATCTTCTTAAAATTATTACCAACTATTAAAAAANAAAAAAAAAAAAAAACCCTATTTATGTTTTTATTTTTCTGTTGAGAAACCCACGCGTTGCGGGAATTATATGCATTGTTTGATATTAATGTAAACAGCTTATTTCACAATAAATCTTATGTTCAAATGCAATAAAAAGGCAAATCCAATAAGCATACAGGTAAAATAGTAAAATTTCAGACCGACATGTTAGAGTTACAAATAGACACTAACAATTTCCTTGCACAACATCGGCATATTAATCATACGAAATGTGGTTCTCAAGAGGGAAGATTGTTATGCGTCTTTATGGGAAAAGAAAGCATATGATTGTTAGAAGCTTCACCCAACCAAAAACTTTTGTGAACCACCTTACATGCCATTTCCTTTGTCCGCGCCTACATGTGTACCCAAAAACATGTTTAATGGCTGGAATACTATTAATGAGGAAAAATTATAAGAAAAGTTTACCTTATATTAGCTTGCTAATGGTGGCAAAGTTTATACCTTTACATGTTTATATCTCATTTGAATTTAATGCAACAATTAGCATGTTGCCGTTAGCACAAATAGTCATCACTTATCAGCATCAAGTCGCCACCATCAGCAAGCCCGATCAGCAGCAATCTGCAATCAGCGGTAAACGGCAATCATCACCAAGCTGCGATCATCAGCAATCAACCATCAGTAGGGACATGCAATACCTTTCAAAGTCATAAAAATATACAAAATACATTTATTCTAGCACAAATTAGCAAGCTGAAATCTGACAATCAGTTTTAAAATTCAAATCCAAGCACCCCTTAAACATATTTATCGCCACATATCACAAAATTAGAGCTACCTGTACAACATTTGTATAAAGCAAGTCCGCTGGAATGTCAGATTCCACGCCAATCTTCTGGTTGCTGTCTTACATCAATTAACCTGGTTGCATTTTTTTGCCGCCTACCTCTTCTGGTCTGCGCTCAAAGAAAGCACCATCCTCCAACATTCCTTCGTCAAGTAAGCCTACAAAAAGAGGGATCATATACACCCATTTACTCATTAATACAATTCAGAAAACTTAATTAAGTGGGTTGAAATGGTCAGCCGGGTTAAAAGTTGAAGTAGTTAAAAGTACATAATTCGAATTACGAATGTTTACAATCTCCTAAATTGTTTTTTCTAAATCATAAGTAATACAATTCAGAAAAAGGCGTTTGCACGAACCAACCCAAACTAATCTATCCCAGTTTAACTTGGACCAAGACATGACCCGTTTCAGTCTGAACCTATTTTGACCCATTATTAAGCTCACCTGACCCGTTTCACCTCAACTTTTAGATTACGAAATACATGTAAGAATTTTCAAGCACTAAAACCATACAGTCTTATGCATACAATTTAATATATTATCTATCAGTTGGAGAACTATTAATATACATATGGCTAGTTGCTAAATGTCTAATATGATTATTCATATGGCAAATCGCACTCTCAGTTTGACATTAACTCTCAACCTAAAAGTCGACTGTATATATTCTGCAATAAAACACTTACTAGTAAAAAACTTGCTTGCTTCTCTCTTTGTACAAGCTCCTTTAGCATTTCACATATGATAGCAATCTACTGTATCAAGATTTAAAGATACATTGAAGTATATTTTAGAAAACATTACCTAAATCGCGATCCAATAACAGCTTCAGGGGCTGAAGATCCTGATTCATTTCCTTAATGATTAAAACAATTTGTGTTTGCTTTAATGGTTGATTACCGTTCCACAATGCTATTAAACAAATACCAAAAATGAGTCTGACTGCAAACAATGAAAATGGAAACTATAAGATCACCTTAATACTGTATGCAGTCAAAGTATATTCTACTCAACAATCTCATTCTTGTTTCTAAAAGGTACCTGATTCCTGTATGGATAGGCATATTCTGGGTACACGGAACAACCACTAATGTGCAGAATTGCGCCCTTTTGTTAATGCTTCCACCTGATTCTTGTAATCACTACTATAAAAAACACCTTGGAACCTGAAGCAAGAGGTGACTGAAGGGGGAGTCAGAGTAGCAATTGATGGGAGCAGCAGTTCATGGATGGAAAAGGATGTGTTGACAGTGAGGATACCATTGTGAAAAGTTGCATAGAGTTCTCGCTGATTCAGTGATGCTCATCAGATGTTTTAAGGAAGTTGTTTGGATTAGCTTTTGATGTTCAGGATTCCTGTTTGAAAGTGCTTATGTGCCTCGAAAATGAGCAGGTACCAACCTGCTTATCAATCATGTGCTTATCTGTCTTGAAAATTATAGAAGTAATTTTTATAGAGTGTTTGGGATTACAAATCCGCCTTAAAACAATTCAATAAGCAGATAATCAAGAACATACTAAGTTATTTCAAACAGTGTCTCTTAAATTATGTTTCGATACAATATCAGTTAATAAGCTCTTTACATAAACTTTCCCAAACACCCCTTTGATCACATATACATACAGTATGGTTTTGAAACTTTTTAGTACTATGATGTTAAATAGGTAGATTTAAAGGCCTATGCTTACCCACACACATATTTATGTACTCTATCCATTCCAAGAAGCGTCACAGTTCTCCACCACATCATCAGGTGCATGGGTCAATAAGTTGTGTTACTGCATTAGACAAAAGCAATGCCTCTTGAAACTGTAGGCGGTAAATATCAAAGTTAATATGTAGTTTCATTATACTTTTTTTGAAATAGACAATTAGGTTTATCACCTTCTCGTGTAGCCCGAGTAGTCTGAGCAGCGGCTGATCTCCCTGATGTAAAAAAGTATCTGTATAAATGAAGCGCGTGTTGACATCATCGGTGACGACAGTTGCAAATAAGCGTGGTATGGGCATTCAGCGTGCGTGTTGAGAAAGGTAGCTGATTCATCATCATCCTGCAGTTAAATGAACAACGGATAAGTTATATAGCAAAAAAAAACTAAGACTGAGTTCTTGTGTCAACTCAATTTCAGAATATCAAAGTAAAAACTTATGATTCGGTTTGAGGGAAACTAACATTCAGTAAATCCTGAGAATTGTGTGCCTACCAAAGGAAGCGAAATTTCTAAAATCCACGTAGAGTGTACATACACGCAAATGCATTTGTCCTAAGTTTGCTATTGCAATACTACTACATTATAAGTTACATTTTCAGGCATCTGTTGTGAGGCTGAACTATTTAACACAGATACGCAAACGCATTTGTCCTAAGTTCGGATGTCGCATTACCATTGCATTACCTGCACATACTTTCAACTTAGGTAAAACTACGCAAAAATGTAACAAACTTTCAACTTTTTTTTGTCATCCTATGTAAGTTACATCCAACATATACGATCATGTTTATAGTGACTAATAGGCCGGGTTTAATGTCAATGTCAAAATATCTTAAACACATGACATAAACAAAGTCATAAAGTTGTTATTGGTGATCATTTCCCATTCCAGAAAAGATATACTACTACAGTTTCCTCTGATTAAAGGGACTAATTACCAGAAACTATATTTATAAACAAATGCGCGCGCAGTAACGAACTGGCCATAACTAGTTTCTGTCGTCTTTACGAGTAGAAGAATACTGATTCTTGTAACTTAAATGTAGTGGAACTCAATCATAAGCGAAAACAGATTTAGAAACCCTTTACTGATACTTGTAACCATAACTACATTACTTCTTTTACTTAATAAATTTAACGACAAATTTGCATATAGAAAGTTACAAACCATTTACTCCATACTAAACATATATCCGGGTCTTGGCCGGTTCTAACCGGATAATGTCAGGTCTATCCGGATAATGCCGGGTCTAACCGGGTTTTGGCCGGAATATCCGGGTCTATCCGGGTTTTGGCCGGACAATCCGGCTCTAACCGGATTTTGGCCGGACTATCCGGGTCTTGGCCGGAATATCCGGGTCTTGGCCGGAATAGCCGGGTATTGACCGGATATGACCGGGTCTTGGCCGGAATATCCGGGTTTTGGCCGGAATATCCGGGTCATGGCCGGGCCTAGCCGGGTATTGGCCGGTTTCGTTCGTATTGTGGTGGTTTACATGTAAGTTATCTAACGAGACGTATGTTGGTTGGTGATTTACAGGTTTGAGGTACAATGATGGTCACGTGTGTATACATCGAGCTTTGAAGGAAAGTAGCTACAAAATGTTGAGTTTAAATAGGCAGGGAAGGATGCCATTAAATCTAGGCGAATTGATATTTTCAAATGTCCTATCTTGATGAGTTTAAAGCATGTAAGTTCCTCTAGTGAGCTTCTACTAATATTATAAAATGTTTTTGTAAGCTGTTGTTTTAACGCCATAACCAAAGCTTAAGGATTTAGTCAACTAATGTATGATAAACACCTAAAGCTGAAGCATAGTCGCACCAACATATCGTGTGTTAAGGTGATGCATATTGTGTGACCATGTCAAGACCACCATGTGAATTGTGAAATGAGCACTTACAGCTAAGTAATTTGTAAAACACATGATGCTAGTCAGCAAATTTGGAACATACGTTATGCTGTTCAAGGAATGTTTTATCGTAACAATCTTAATCCTACTAGAGTTGACGTCCATCGAGAATGTAAATCTTTTTCATCTAAGCCGAGTACAATCTCTGTTCAAGCCTAGGATCCAGCTAAGCTAAGGGCGGAATTACAAAACGCACTTGATGAACATACATATATAGGCTTAATGATGCTTGGAACTTGCACGAACAACACATGAACAAGGAAGAGTTTGCTATGAAGTTAATCGTGAGCAAGCTTCTTGCAACTGTCAGTTTAGAGCTTCAGTAGGTTTATAGAGGGTATGATCTAGCACAAATGTATTGTCTTTTGTATATTAGTAACTTATGTTTATTCATGTGTAGTTTTTTTGTATATTTCAAACTTATAGAAATAAAACTAATGCAATTATAGAAGCATAACATATGAGAACTGGTCTCAATATAAAATGTGTAATATAAGTCACACAGTCTAAGTATATAAGTCACAATGTGAAAACCATTAGCAAGGTCATACACACTTCTACATCTTAATTAGTACACATCTACAAAACCTTTGCCGCCATAAAAACAAATGAGAATATATAATATTGTCAACACAACTAGCTCAAGTATGCTTCACTAACAATTTCTTGGTCTGACATTAGATGATGCAATAGTTATTCCAGCCCAGACCCGGTTAATCCGTCCAAGACCCGACTAGACCCGGTTATATCCGGCTAGAACCAGCTATTCCGGCGAAGCCCCGGCTATATCCGGCCAAACCCGGCAATATCCGGCCAAAACCCGGATATTCCGGCCAAACCCGGCAATATCCGGCCAAGACCCTGATGGATCCGGCAATATCCGGCCAAGACCCGGATAGACCCGGATGGACCCGGCATTATCCGGGTAGACCCGGCCAAGACCCGGCTATATGTGTATTATGGAGTAAATGGTTTGTATATGCAAATTTGTCATTAAATTTATCAAGTAAAACATGTAATGTACTTAATTGTGGATATCTTTTAATAGTTCTATGTCTTTTTCGATTATGATTGAGTTCCATTACGTTTAGTTATGGTTCGTTAATGCATTTGTTTATAAATATCAAGTGCCAATTTGCTGAGTTCGTAGTCATGGCAGGTTCGGATTCCGGTTTATGGTCCAATCATATTGGTATTATACATCTGTGGTAGTAAAGTTGTGGAGCCGCTACTCTTCATTAGCCGAACCGGCGGATGCATCCTCTTTCTTCGATTGTTAACCTATCTGAGCCTCCTGTACCAGGATGTTGACACTTCTTACAGCGCTCATTGAGTTTTTGATATGGGGTTTAGTTTGTGGGAACAAGGTTCAGGAACGTGTTTTGTGTCATCTGTGTATGTATATGAATAAAGGTGAGAAAATATGACGACCGATTTAAGGGCCCTTAAACCTGCTTACATTTTATGCACGTGTAGGCGTTTTGTTATATGTTGTGATAGCTTAATGGGTGCAGTAGAAGGACGATGTCCTGCATTTCCTTGCTGCAACGTATGAGCTACTTATACCCTTTTCGAATCAGATCTCCCAAACATACCTCCTGAACGTAACTATATTGTATATATTTAACTTTCTTAACGGTTTTTGTTGGAAGTTACTTACGGTCTGTTTTGATTAGAGAGTGACTTTAAGAAATACCTTGATCAGTTGGTGGTATTACAGATGTAGTAGTGGCCAAGAGGTTTTGGTTTTATCACATTCGATTCAGAGGGAGCAGTGGACAGTGTCTTGCATAAAACCTTCCATGAACTCAATGTTAAAATGGTTGAAGTCAAACGGGCCGTCCCGAAAGAGTACTGGAACAGGGCGTATACCTAGCAGCATCTATATAGCAACATGTTCTACAGGTTAGAGCCACTTCTGATGTGTTTTTTGTAAAACGTGCTATATAAGTAGAACTGGCTAAATGGATGAACTCCATAACAGGTCAAAAATACTTATTTTTGATATAAGGTTTGAGACTCATCATTTTTTGTTCATATAACAGGTCTAAAATAATCAATGAGTTCATTAATTATGATGATACAAGTAAAAGATTTTCACAACGCTGTTGAATGAACTATTGCATTTCGACTGATGGTAGTAACAGAACGATTGTTAATATACTCAAACCGTAACATATATTGTGAAATACCAAACCGTCTGTGTTGTTAAGTTTTATTTTTAATAACAGAACAATTGTTTTTCGTTTGGTTTTGGTTAAGAAGCGAACTGAACCACACACGCTCCTGTGTTTAGATTCTGTGGTAACGAATAAGGTGTTGATGTGACTGATAAAATAGCCGAAGTTAGGTTTTTTAGAATGGTTCTTGGTTTCTGAAATTCATGCTTTTTACAGACTTTAAGTATGATGGTGTTTTATACACAGTAAGTCATGGTGAAGCGTAACGAAAATGATAAAGAGGTGAGACTTTTGATATGTTTTAAGAGCTTCATGCTTCAATATCCGCCACCACCACCCCAAAAGGTTTTTTGGAAATCTTTTAATAATGGTGGTTATACGCAAGGGAGAATTCACCAGCACTGAAGTAACCTACCATTCATCTACAAAGGTCGGGTCGGCTGAGAATATTGCAGGTAAACGTTGGTAATCTCAATGGAAAAGATGGTAATATTAACTTGGTTAAGGAATTTGTGGATCCTAACGGATGGACTGATCAAACAGACTCTGAGAATCCGCTACTGTTAAATGGTCTTAAAACCAACTTGACAGTCGGTGAGTTAATGATTTGCATATGAAGCAATCATTTGTTAGAAGTTAGAACTTAGAACATTATTGTAAAATAACTTTTTAGTTTGTTTTTGGGCAAGACTCTAGCTGGAATGAGGAGCAAAGAGTTCCTCAAATGATTACGGGAATGGAACAGAGAAAAACCACCAGTTACGAAAGTGGAATTATAAGCAGCAACAACGATAACCCTTCTAATTTCATCAGTCCCTCTTCCGGATCTCAGAGACGCACCACATGTAACACCAATCGATGGTGAATAGAGGTGAAGTTGCAGCCCTGTTCATGACCAGATTCTTTAATGAAATGTGCATAAGTTAATAGAATGGGCAGAAGTTATTACTTTCTATGCGGGTCAAGAATACCACACATAAGAGTCATGGCCATTGCATTTACGGCTGAAGACTTCTGATTCATCACAGATGAAGAAATTATAATGTGCAAGTCTTAAGGTGTGTTTGTGTGTGAGCTGCAAGAAAGCTTTTAATCGACTTCAAATAACCAGCTGACCATCATCTGATCTACGTGTTGTTAGAATTAATGGATATTGGGAAACAGCTTTTAGGATATGTATTATCAACTTTGCCGAACTTTTTTAGAAAATTTAGTAACATATTTGTATATTAACCCAACTTATAATGTAGTATTGTAGTAGGAAACATAGGACAAATGCATTTGGGTGTATGTAAACGTATATTATTACTGGAAATGTGCTTAGAGTATATTTGTAGAACCAGCAATTACTGCACTCTCAGGTAGTACCGACACATACACCGTAAATATGTGTGTGGGTAAGCATAGGCCTTTAAATCAGCCTAGTTAACATCATAGTTCTAAAAAGTTTCAAAACCATATGAATATTCAAGGGCCGAAGCTTAGCAGTTATGTAATGCATGTATATGTGATCAAAGGGGTGTTTGGGAAAGTTTATGTAAAGAGCTTATTAACTGATATTGTATCGAAACATAATTTAAGAGATAAGCACTTGACTGATAAGCAGGTTGGTACCTGCTCATTTTCAAGGCGCATAAACACTTTCAAACAGGAATCCTGAACATCATAAGCTAATCCAAACAATTCCTTAAAACATCTAAAATAAGTTGAAGAGCATAACTGAATCAGCGAGAACTCTATGTCTCTTGGAAATTATATGTATGGTATAACACGTAAAATACTTGCGACATCGCTGTAGTAAGAGCAACTTTTCATAATGGTATCCTCACTGTTAGACTCCAAGATGTGGCAAGTTGATCTCAGCCACTCTGTCATGTATATTTGAGTGTTGGTAATCTTCTCTCCAGTCAACACATCCTTTTCCAATCATGAACTACTGCTCCCATCAATTGCTACTCTGACTCCCCCTTCAATCACCGCCTGCTTCAGGCTCCAAGGTGTTGTTCATAGTATTGCAGAATGTTTAGTCATCTTTTAGGTTGAGAGTTAATGTCAAACTGAGTGTGCGATTTGCCATATGAATAATCATATTAGAAGTTTAGCAACTAGCCATAGGTATATTAATATTTCTCCAGCTGATAGATAGCAAATTTGGAACCCAACGGGTCATTCCCAACTGACCCACTTTGACCAAAAAGGATGCCATTAATTCACCATTTCATATCATTAGTGATTTTTAAGTGAATCATTCGGGGTTTTGTTCGACTCAAATTATACATAACTAATTACATAGAATTGAACCAAAAGTAAAACATTAGACGAAAACAAAATACAAATATCCTGCAAAATAGTTTCATCCGCCTCAACACGTAAACAAGTTAAATCTAGCTTGAGTCAAACACAAACAAATCATGTTTATCCGAGAAGCTCACCTTTTTCCCCGCCTTCTTTCTCTTGATATCATTATTCTCTTCAAACCTTGTATTGATTTTATTTTCAATTTCTTGCGCAGCCTCAACCACCTCCCAAAATGTAACCAATTCCTTTGTTGAGATTAACTCCCTTATGTCAATCTTTAATCCCCGTACATACCTCTCTATCTTTCTGTCTTCAGTCGCAACCAGGTGCTCAACAAATCTTGCCATGTCCACAAAGTGAGCTGTATACTCTTTAACTAAGAGATTCCCTTGTTTGAAAGTTAAGAACTCATCTTCTTGCTGCATCACTACGCTTATCGGACAAAACTTGTCTTTAAACACTTCCTTGAATCTACTCCATGTCATCTTTGTGGGCCCACACTTTTCGTCCTTAACAATGTCCCACCACAATTTGGCTTCCAGTCTCAACTTTGAAACGGCATACGCTACCTTGTCCGCATCAGCACATTTAATAGCTTTGAAGATATTTTCAATTTCAAGAATCCACCTCAAGGACGATATAGGTTCGCATACTCCACTAAACTCAGGCATGCAGTCCGAAAAATCCTCTTTCTCAACCTCGTTAACTTGTTTTTCCTCTTTGTCAACCCCAATTCTATCTTTTATCATTTTACAAGTCATTTCCAAGATAGCGGGCATTGCTGCTTGAATGCCTCTTGTGACCTCTTCGGCTATAATTGCTCTAAGCTCATTCTCTTCAAGACCTTTGTGTACTTGTTGTATCACTAAATGATCTGCACGAGGTCCGACGACACTGGTGTTAGTGTCAACTTGTTTTGATCTTTGTACACCAATTCTTATCATAAACATTCTTCCTTTTTGCACTGATATATAAGTTATTACGACACAAGATTCAATTCCGAAACAGCCTTTAATACAAGATTACGACACAAGATTATCACTTAACATTATACCCGCAGCTTTGTAATTTTCACCATTGTCAGTAACCATGCATTTTACCCACCCAATTCAACAATATCAGAGAACAAATTACACAAATTTTCAACATTGCTCTTGATATCAGGTGCATTAATAAATGAGATCCCTTTAGGACAATAAACCAATAAAATAATCAAAAGGTGTTGCCTAATTTATATCCCTCCACCCGGCCATCACTCGTAATCGTGCAACCCAATGGCTTGCATTAACAGAGAAACTAACACATGCTGAAAATAAGGAGAATTGCAAGCATTCATATGTATATACAAGCTTTCTTAATAGTGCGTTGGGTTGAGAAGAATTGTTTATACCTTTATTCAGTTGGGTTATGTCATCAACTTGTTCTTCATCGTCCGAGATGACATTAGTACTAACCTTCTCTTTAGGCTTGTGGTCGTCATTTTCTTTCAAAATACCTTGGATAGTAAATCTAACATCCGGATCTACTAGCTTGCATGGTGCTACCTCCCCCTTTTGGCCAGCAAGATGTTTCTTAACTCTATTTATGCCACCGCCACGTATAATTTTACGACAAAAGTTACAAACGAAAACTTTTTTCCCATTTTCTTCTATACATTGTGTTACATGCTCCCATGCTAATTTGTCTTTAGGATTCTGCATACTCTAAACATTACAAAAACCATATATCAAAACAAATACATATATCAAAAGTTACAAACGAAAACTTTTTTCCCATTTTCTTCTATACATCTAATTTCAACTAAAAAAAATACCTTCATAGTTATAGGATGAGGGTTAAAAATGTCAAACCCAGTCGACCCGGGTTTCTAAGAAACGGGTTGACCCGGCTGAGTTACTTTTTGTATATGAAGGGTGGTGGTGGTGGTGAAGGATTCCGGCGTGTACGGTGGTGAAAGCGTGTTGTTCACTTCCTTTCTTATTTCATTTTTACATATTTTATACCTAGGGGCAATACTTTTTTAAAGGGACCCCTTTTTAAATACTTTAAGATTAGAAATACTGACATTTGTTAGACTGAAAAAAACCCGAACCAGATTAAGCATATTTAGGTAAGGTTACTTAAATTAATAATTTTATTCGGGTCAATTGCGAATTAACACTAGTTCTAAGTAAGGTGGAGTTCAAGTATGTCTTTTTAGCCTTCTACACGAATTGACCCGAACCCGACCAACTTGACTCGACTATCACTTTTACATTGTAAACATATTGAAGTAAGCAAAAAATTTTAATCATTTTACTTATATTCGAGTTGACCCGAACCCGACCGGGTCACCCCTAGTTACAAGTAGTTCAACACAATGGTTTGACAACCGCAACATTTAACTAGGTTCGACTTCATTTTTCTATAAGGAAAAAAAAAATTATAAGTTAGAGTTTAAAAGTAGACATTGTGGATTGTCTATAAAAATGTAATCATTCAATTTCACATAATTTATACAACAATTACCCTTTCACCCAATGGATCATATCTCACCACATCAATGTCTTAAACGATCATAAAATTGTTAGGAAGTTTTTACCAATGGACAACAGAGTTCAAAGAACCCATAAGGATTCCGATGAACATGAATCATGTCGATTATTTCCTATATAGGTTACGCGTTGTGCTTATATTCACCAACTTCTGATGATATCTTCAGCCGTGCAAAAGTACTTTATTTTTGGTGCAACGGTTTGTTGTTCACAACTTAAACAAGACCTTTTTGAGTTCGGACGCTTCTTTAACGGTGGCTTTGCAAAGACGTGAACGGTTTATGGCGTCAAACATGATGCTCATGATGTTTGAGTAATTGTTTTTCTTTTAAAATTAATGTATATTGCGAATGCAGAGTGCGATCCTTGTGCAAATGTGTTCCGGGTGTAGTTAATTTATGTGCATTGAGAAATCGATTTATCTTCTTACAATTATTACCAACTATTAATAAATAATTGAAAAAAAAAGAAAAAAAAAAGAAAAAAAAAAAAAAAAAAAAAAAANAAAAAAAAAAAAAAAAAAAAAAAAAAAAAAAAAAAAAAAAAAAAAAAAAAAAAAAAAAAAAAAAAAAAACCTATTTATGTATTTATTTTTCTGTTAAAATCTTGAATTTATATATTAATCTATCCTAAATATATACAAGTTGGGAAGCCCGCGCGTTGCGGGAATTATATGCATTGTTTGATATTAATGTAAACAATACAATAAAAAGTCAAATCCAATAAATCTTATGTTCAAATGCAATAAAAAGTCAAATCCAATAAGTATAAAGGTAAAATAGTAAAATTTCATAGACCGATATGTTTGAGTTACAAATAGACACTAACAATTTCCTTGCACACATCGGCATGTCTTAATCGTACGAAATGTAGTTCTCAAGAGGGAAGATTGTTATGCGTCTTTATGGCAAAAGAAAGCGTATGATTGTTAGAACCAAAAACTTTTGTGAACTACCTTACATGACATTTCCTTTGTCCGCGCCTACACGTGTACCCAAAAACATGTTCAATGGCTGGAATACTATTAATGAGGAAAAATTATAAGAAAAGTTTACCTTATATTAGCTTGCTGATGGTGGCAAAGTTTACACCTTTACATATTTATATCTCATTTGAATTTAATGCAACAATTAGCAAGCTGCCGTTAGCCCAAATCCGTTATCAGCAGCAAGTCGCCACCATCAGAAAGCCCGATCAGCAGCAATCTGCCATCAGGGGTAAACGGCAATCATCACCAAGCTGCGATCATCAGCAATCAACCATCAGTAGCGACCTGCAATACCTTTCAAAGGTCATAAAAATATACAAAATACATTTATTCTAGCACAAATTAGCAAGCTGAAATCTGACAATCAGTTTTAAAATTCAAATCCAAACACCCCTTAAACAGATTTACCGCCACATATCATAGAATTAGAGCAACCTGTACAACATTTGTATGAAGCACGTCCGCCGGAATGTCAAATTCCACGCCAATCTTCTGGTTGCTGTCTTCCATCAATTAACCTGGTTGCATTTTTTTGCCGTCTACCTCTTCTTCCTGGTCTGCGCTCAAAGAAAGCACCATCCTCCAACATTCCTTCATCAAGTAAGCCTACAAAAGGAGGGATCATATACACCCATTTACTCATTAATATTCATCAGAAAACTTAGTTAAGTGGGTTGAAAAGGTCAGCCGGGTTAAAAGTTGAAGTGGTTAAAAGTACATAATTCGAATTATGGATGTTTACAATCTCCTAAATGTTTTATATTCTAAGATTTAGACGATTGCCCTAATGCGACTTATACACCAGTCATTTAGAGAGAATGGAGAAAAAGGCGTTTGCACGAACAAACCCAAACTAATCTAGCCCAGTTTAACTTGGACCAAGACATGACCCGTTTCAATCTGAACCTATTTTGACCCATTATAAGACTCACCTGACCCTCCCAGCCCACGTTTTCTCACCTCAACTTTTAGATTACGAAATATTAATATAACTATGGCTAGTTGCTAAATTTCTAATATGATTATTCAAATGGCAAATCGCACACTCAGTTTGACATTAACTCACAACCTAAAAGATGACTGTAAACATTCTGCTATAAAACACTTAAAAAAAAAACTTGCTTGCTTCTCTCTTTGTGCAAGCTCCTTTAGCATTTCACATATTATAGCAATCTACTGTATCAAGATTTAAAGATACATTGAAGTATATTTTGGAAAACATTACCTAAATCGCGATCCAATAACAGCTTCTTCAGGGGCTTCAGATTCTGATTCATTTCCTTAATGATTATAATACTTTGTGTTTGCTTTAAGGGTTGATTCCGTTCCACAATGCTATTAAACAAATACCAAAAATGATTCTGACTGCAAACAATGAAAATGGAAACTATAAGATCACCTTAGTATTGTATGCAGTCAAAGTATATTCTACTCAACAATCTCATTCTATGAACAACTTGGAGCATGAAGGATAGGTATATTCTGGGTTCAACAATCTCATTCTACAGAAAAGTTTATAGGCATAAGAGTCCAGAAGTAACAAATATAGTACTTAAGTATAGATTAACGTGTATGCATAATCTTTATATTTTAGGTTAAGTTGTAGATAAAGTATAAGGCATTACGTGTTTAGACTCCTTTCATGAGCTTCATCCAATATGATTACTGAATATTGTTTCAACTCAGGGTCAGAAATACTTTCACGAAGTAGTACTCCATCAGTAAAATACCTGACCATATATAAAGATAAGAAATCTGCATAAGTTGCCGGATATAAATGTGGATAATGCAATAACAGCAACTATGCTTAATAAAATGTGTCAGTTACTTAATACGAGTTCTCTCTGAAGTCATGTCCTCAAATCTTATAGAATAACAAACTTCATCACCCAATCGGACATCAAGCTCCTTGTGCAACTCTTTTGCATATGTCAAGAAACAAACAAAAACCGTGTCATACTCAACCACGTAAAAACCATGATCAGAACATAAACTCTAACAACCACATCTACTCTCTTTTCTTGCTTCTTTCAGCTAATGATAAAACCAAGACTGACTAACTCTTTAAGAACACTAAATGACCGGTTATTGCATTTAACCACACTTATGTCTTTTCTCTTTAGGTATACTAATAATGACTAATCTAACTACTAGTTGAAAGTTCGTTTTATGGTGAAACTAAGCTCAGGTTACTATTTTTAGAGTCATAGATGGATACCTGACCAGAGTAAAGAGTTCAGAAATAACTAAATCACAGATGGTCTAACTGGAGGTGGTGATAATGGAAGGACTTGCAGGATCATCCAATCTACGCGAGCATATTTGGGGTCCAGGCCCAACAACAAGCAGTCATCGTCACTTATTCGCTTTAGCACACTCAGAACCTGGAGAAAAAAGTTGATGCTTATTAGTCACTACAAAGAAAGTAAGTATGCTACATAAAAATGTGAGGAGCCAGTTAATAAATTTGTTATGTGCAAGACACGCACATAAGCGGAGCTTAGATGGTACAAAAGAGAACGCACAGATTCAATAGATAAAAATTGAACTTAAGAAGCTGTTCTGAAGCACGCGCCCAACATTAGTATTTCTTTAAACTAACACAAATAATAAGTCGAGAGAATCATTTTCAATTTTAAAAATGTTTATTGATATCAAGTATTAAGGTGATCACAATAATCATGCATAAAAATACAGGAGGTTGATAAACTCTGCATTCTCTAAACCAAGCCGGGACCGGGCAAGCAGGCGAAGAAGTGTTGCGCAAGTAGATTCACCACTTAGTATCACATTAGTTTTCTGCCTATGCGGTTTAGCAGCCTCATTGTACTTCTTATCCATCACCTCTTTTGCAGCCTCTAAACCTTCGACTACTTTCGTCTTAGTTGCTTTGTATCCTTTCGAGCTATATTAGTAATCCAGTAGGTAAAATATTCATGTAATGAAAGGGGAATCTGTATACGTTTGGAAAGTAATGAGGGGCATCTGTGCACATAGTATATGGTTGGTCAAGTTCAAAGTAAATACCTGTGACCATCAACCCATTCCTTTTCTAACGTTTTTTTTTTTGCCTGTTTTGATGGATCAAGTGGTAATTTTCTTCCCCTAAAATCTGCAGTTCCAAATTGAGTACCAACCCATGTTCTACTTGTGATTGTTCATATACATTCATTCCATTCTAGCCCTTGGCGTTGGCTTCCTGTCATGTTCAAACTGAGATGTAAAAATGTGCAGCATAAGAGATAGAAACGATGAAGTATCATGAATCATCTGAAGTTTATTACATATGAGTCGCCATATATTTAAAATTTCTGATATTCATAAAAATGTGGCCCTAATGAAGCCTCTATTAGATACGCTACTTGTTTAGACTCCATTTGTAAATTTTAGGGATACATGTACGTGAACTACATGAAAGTTGCTTATACAGGAGTCATTATTTAAGACGAATTAACTTAGAAGCTAACTTAACACATTTGACCCATGTGTGCTTGTGTCATTTGCTGTCAATTTCATCGACGTATCAGACCACACACATTAGGTAAAATCAGTGTTCCGGCTTTGCAGTAAAAAGTCATGAGTAAAAGCTTACGGCAATTTTCCTAATTACTAACAGGGTGTTTGGCATTGTGATTTTTTTAAAGAAAATTACTTTGAATTCAGCATACACTCAAATTTCATAATCACATTTTTATATCATCAACTAACCGGATAATGCCGGGTCTATCCGGGTCTTGGCCGGACAATTCCGGGTCTAACCGGGTCTCTGCCGGATACTGCCGGGCCATGGACGGAATATCCGGGTCTTGACCGGATATAACCGGTTCATGGCCGGAATATCCGGGTCTTGACCGGATATAACCGGGTCATGGCCGGAGTATCCGGGTCTTGACCGGATATAACCGGGTCTTGGCCGGATACTGCCGGGTCATGGACGGAATATCCGGGTCTTGACCGGATATAACCGGGTCTTGGCCGGACAATTCCGGTTCTAACCGGGTCTTGGCCGGATACTGCCGGGTCATGGCCGGAATATCCGGGTCTTGACCGGATATAACCGGGTCATGGCCGGAATATCCGGGTCTTGACCAGATTTAACCGGGTCTTGGCCGGATAATGCCGGGTAATAAAAGTTGAAATGAAGCTACAGGTTTGAGGTACAATAACGGAGGTTGGGAGGGGAATATCAAGAAGAAGATGGTCATGTGTGACATTTTTTACATACTGTGCTAGTAGTAACAAGGGTTTATTAGGTAAAAAAGTTCATTTTACTCTTTATAAATACATAAAGTATTTAGACATTTTCCTAGTATATAATTTTTAAGACTTCTTAAAATAGATTTTAAGCAAATACAAGTCAAACACATAATTTAAAAGTATGTAAAGAACAAATCAAATTAAAAAAACATTATTTTTTACATACAATTAATACATAATTTAAAACACCTATCACCAATATATGCAACAACCTAAGCACAATGTACAAAGAAAACTTAAAAACACTATTCAACACATATAATTAATACGCAATTTAATTCACCTATTCATCAAAATATACAACAATTTAACCACAAAGCACAATCTAATTAAGCTTCCAAAATATAAATCTGAAATCCAACAGATCAAAACAAAATAACATTTGTTCGCCAGAAAATTTAATCACAAGGTACCCGCCGCCGCATTATGCGGGTACCCTGCTAGTTTTACTAAACTGAAGTGGTCAAAATCAATGCAGTTTGTTGCTTAGACCTGTATTGACTTAGATATTCATGTGTTTCATTCTTGTTGAGTAGTTTAGCTGGATTTCCTTGTGTAGTCAATTAAGATAAAAGATTCAAACATAATCCAAACCGATTACGTAAACCTGACCTAAAAAAAAAAGCCCGACCCGAAAATACGCGACCCAAAAATCTAAATCGAAAAATCAATAAATGTTGCATACTCTATTACAAAATGCTAGATCCGCTATTGTATGTAATGAACTGAATATCTTGCATAAAACGCTCAACTCTTTATTCTGCTATGTAAAAGTTGTAAAACGTAGGGAATATATATCTTAGCACCAAACGATCATCGACAATTTCAAGATAATCTTTCTATCTAAGGGTCACAATTCTTTTTATTGGTCACGTCATATTGGACGGTCAAATCAAGGATTGGTTCATTACATCGGTCCAATACTCCAATCATGGTTTATACGGGGTTTCAAAATCATTTTGAGCCTTTTTCCCCCGGACCAAATAACTTTATTTCCAAACTCTGACTTGTAAGCATTCAAGGGTAAAATCATGGTTTGCACGTTATAGCTTTCATAGTTCGTTTTCCTTTCAAACTTGTGTGAAATTAAAGATCGACATAGTCTCCACCAACACATGATTTACAGTACCCAAAAAAAAGAAAAAAAAAAAAAAAAAAAAAAAAAATTAAGAGTTCATATGAGTTTTCAAAGTTTCAAGTCCTACAGATTTTTCTAACCTAAAAGATGGTGAAATCTCCGAAAACATAATACTATTCTCAACATATTTAACCCACATACACTATGGTATATTAGTAACCAACAACTTCTATCTTCAAGCTATGTGGGATAGAATTTTAGGATAAAATGTTAGAAAAGACCTAGAAAAAATAGTTAGAAGCAACAAGTTAATGTGCTTGGAGCACAAATTATGAAGGCGACAGTTAACATAAAGTTATATGTTGTTATTGCTCTAAAAATGAAAGCCGGGAACTAATAGCTTGGATAACGTGACATCACATGTTGTTATTGCTCTAAAAATGAAAAATTGCAAACGTTTAAGTGTTGTATTGTACTAACAGAGACCGGTTTTTTTCTGAGAATTAGGGGTTGGAATTTACTTATCTAAAATTGTTTGTGTAGAAATCTATATATGAACATATCGTTGAGTGAACTATGTTTTTGGCTAATAAACGTTAAGAGTATTTTAGTATTATACTACTTGTTTTGGCCCTAGGTTGTTTAGAAATGAAAGAAAACTTAAGAATTCATAATTAACTTAGACATATCATTATGGGTTATTGGCAAAAAAAGGCATCATACTTGCCACTTTTTGTCATTGTATGTAGCGTCCTTTATTTTTTTTGATTGTAGCACCAACTTTTTTAAATCGTGCCATTGTGTGTACTTTGTGACCATTTTACCCTTACTTTTTTCAAATTTTGAAGGGTAAAATGGTCATTTCACATGGCTAAAAAGTCGCAAAGTACACACAATGACACAATTTAGAAAGGTTAGTGCTACAATCAAAAAAAATAAAGGACGCTACATACAATGACAAAAAGTGGCAAGTATGATGCTTTTTTTTACCAATAACCCATTATTTACAAACTTCTTTAGCTTGCAAGAAAATAATATGTCTGAAAACATAATACTATTCTTGGACGAATAACCCACAAATCTTACGGTATATTAGTAACCGGCAACTTCTTTCATCAACTCGTGCGGGATAAAATGCTAGGATTATAAGGTTAAAAAAAGGTGCTCATATAATATTAAAGGTTGTTATTTACATGGAAAGAAAGAGATCATGCAAGAATTGGTCAAAGAAAAGATAAGTCACTTGGATAACATAAGTCATAATCTAAAAATAAGCAGCTAGGCAATCCTTTATTGTACACTGCTTTGATAACATAAGTCATATGTTTTTATTGCTCTATGATGAATTACGTGCTCATGTGTTTGGGTAAAGTTATAGATGTTTCTATTGGCCTCTTAAATATGTGTTCCTTTCTAACTTGTGTGAAGTTAAAAATTAAAATGGTCTCCACCAAAACTTGTTTAGAGTACCAACTTAAAAGAAAAAAGTCGAGAGTTTTTATGAGTTTTCGAATATTCCCAGACATATCGGATTTTTTCAACCCGATCGATCTCGAATTTATTCGAAAACATAATATTATGCTCAACACATTTAACACAAATAAACTTATGGTATATAAGTAATCAACAACTTCTATCTTCAGCCTATGTGGGATAGAGTGTTAGGATAAAAGGTTGGAAAATGTGTGCGCTTAATGATATAGGTTTTGTAATCAACTTATCGTTTGTTATTTGTTGCGATGAAAAATATTGTGGTCACATTATAACTTATAAGTAGTGTTCTAAAAGGCGCGTCAAGGCGCCGCTACGAAATGGACTTTGGCGGCGGTTCTAGGCGTAGCGTGGGATAAAACGAGAAAATGTGCGCCTTTTAGTAAGGTGTGGCGCCATTTTTAGAAGCATTTAAGAGATTTACGGATTTGGGTTTGAATTTCTAGTATTTGGGCTATTTCCTTCTTGGGCCTTGTAATTTCAAAACTTAATTCCTACTTGGGCTCGTATTTGGGCCTGGCTATTTGGGATTTGGGCTTTTGTATTTGAAATTGCTCTTAAAAAATAATATAAAATCATAAATACAAAATACTTTTTTGCCGCTTTAAGCACGCCTTAAGAAACGCCAGAGCTTCGCAAAGGCTCGTAAGACTTGAGGCATGACTGTGCCGACACGCCACACCTCACGCTATTTATAACATTGCTTATAAGTAACCATTTTTAATAAACCTGAAGATAATAGTTTGGATACCATGAAATTACATTATAGCTCCAATAATGAAAGAACCTATGATTTTCTCACGCTCTGTTCTCGAGGTTTTTTTTTTTTTTTTTTTAAGTAATGAAAGGGGATAGGATGGGAAATCAAAAAAAGGGGTGTTCTTGAGTTTTTTAAAGATGGAAAGGTAGGGGACGGGAAGGTGGGAGGGAGGGAAGGGATGGGATTTTGTGTGTATATGTAATCCGCCCATTTGGGGGGATCATGTTGAATCATGCTTTGAAATCTTGAAATGAAATCTTCATCTCAACTGACAATTAATTCCAAGTATTTTCTTTGGAGAAGATGCAAATATATTAACCCAAAAGAAGGGAGAATATAAACATATACAACATGCTCCACGAGCACAGGAGATAAAGCAAATCAATGAACATCAAAACATCATGTTCTAAGATCCAGTAATCCAACCAAGCATTCCACCGTTGTTTGTTTTAATACAAGATGGTGTAGAACTATTGTTCATAATTTTATATAGAAATTCGTAATTTTGTTATTATCCATGTTCTTTCCTTTCTACTTAAAATACAAACTCAAAAACACAAAGTGGAATAACCACTTTCTTCACAATGTCATCCCTTCCTTTGCCCTTCCCATTTCGCCCCATTCCATTCTTTAAAATTTAGACTAGAGAACAGAATGTAAGCGTTTACTTATTTGAAATCGCTTATGTAGAAGTTTATATGTCGTCAAACAAATTACATTTTTGGGTCATAAACGTTAAAATAATTATGTATTATGATACTTGTTGCTTCCAACCTATGTGGGACACATAGAGATGGCAATAGGACGGGGAATGTCGGGGGTTGTACTTCCCATCCCCATCCCCGTTTTCCACTCTACATCCCAATCCCCGTCCCCCTCGGGGAATTGCTTTACATTCCCATCCCCAATGGAGATCGGGGATCCTCGTGGGGATTCGGGGATTCTCCACCCTTATGAAATAACATAAAAATTCTACCAACTTGTCGAAAATATAAAGAACTTTGACTTAAGTACCTCAACAAACGTACATCGCACATAGTTAGATTAATTACAATTTCAAATCAATTTTAAAGTATCGTAAACATTGTAACATCACATATAATGTAAAAACAATATGTATCATATGTGTGTATTCGAACAAAATAGTTAAGTAATATGTAATTAGTACTTATACTTTTAATTTTAAATGTGTTTGATCCTATAAATATCATATATATAAACATACATGTCGATTCTCATAAACATATGTACATGTACGTATACAAGTTAATCGAGTATGGATAAAACATATAAATTTTAAATAATTACACACTAGAAAGATGGGGGCCGGGGATTTATGTTATCCCCATCCCCGCCCCATCCCCGGTTTAATATTTCAGGGGATTCCCCATCCCCATCCCATCCCCAGTCAAGTCGGGGATTCACCGGTCAAATTGGGTTTGAGGATCGGGTCTCCATTGGATACGGATTTTTGCTATCCCTAGGGACACAATGTTAGGATAGAAGACTAGAAAAAGGTTTCCAAAAAAATGGCAAATGTGTTTGGAGCATGAATCACGATGGGATCTAACAACTTGCAAAAACATGAAATCACATGTTGTATCAGTTTTTTTTGTTCTTTTTTTTTGCCCTCCTCCTCCTCTCTCTCTCTCTTCCTAAGAAATAGGAGTTAGTGTTTACTTATCTAAAACTTGTTTGTAGAAATCTATATATTGAAGCTTTATAAAGTTGTTTGGCGAATTAGTGTTTGGCGCAATGGGCTAGCTAGGCTGGTGTTGAGATTATAAGCTGAATGTTGACGCTTTATAAAGTTGTTTGGCGAATTAGTTGTAGCCGAAGCTTGTTAATGTGCAATTACATAAAAATACATTAAATTAAATTCATATATATTTTCAGTTTTTACGTGATAATTCAACATATTTTAAAGGGTATTTAACTATTAAGTCCTATTTTATAAGCCATAAGCCTTTGTGACACATGAGACTTATTTAATAAGCCAACTTATTTTAAAAGCTCAAGCCCTTACAAGCCTCCATAAGCCATGTGCCAAACATATCTATGTTTTTTTCTAACCTGTGTGAAGTTAAAAATTAAAATGATCTCCACCAAAACATGTTTTAGAGTACCAAAAATAAAAGGAAAAATTTAAGAGTTCATATGAGTTCTCCGACAATAAACAACCAGCAGGATTTTTTTCAACCTCACAGGTGGTATATTATCAGTAGACATAATACTAGTCTTAATACATTTAACACACATACACTTATGGTATATTAGTAATCAACAACTTCTATCTTCAGCCTATGTGGGATAGAATGTTAGGAAAAAAAAGTTAGAAAAGGTCTAAGTAATATTAAGAAAGAGTTATTAACAGTTGGTGAAATTAAGATACTTTCATTATGCCGATCACTACAAAATACTTGAATGCTATATGTGTATATTGTGGAATTTAAAAATTCGCAAGTAGCTAAGCAAAGTTTCAACAAATATGCTTATCAGATGAGTATTTATGTCAAAGTCGAAAGTAAGAAGCTTGGCAATCCTTTATTATATTCAGTTTTGATAACTTAAGTCATACAAGCGATGTTTTTTTCTAACTTATTGGTAATAATAGACCATAAGTTAATAAAGCCATCATTACAACATTACCTTCATATTTTGTTATGTGTTATTATTTGGTGTGATTACAACATAACCATAATATTTTCTTATGTGTGATTATTTGGTAATGGCTATGTGTAACTCAAAGAAAAAGAGATATGGTGATATATAGATCGAAGGATTATTGCGGTTTGATTCTCACCGGTCTCCGTGCACGATGTATCAGGAGGATGGCAAAGTTTTACCCGACTGAGGTATAATAAGCATGCCATCCATCTTGAACGTGGTTTTACTAATAGCACTATAACTAGTTATAATACCGTGCACGCACCCATGGCCATAACTTATATTATAATGCAAAAATACTTTAATCTTACGAGCAATAAGAATAGTCACATTATGCCGACTAGTACACGTTTTTGAATGCTCAATGCGTATATTATGAACGTACATATTTTGGTTCACAAATAGCTAAGCAAAGTTTTAAACAAGCATGCTTATCAGATGAGTTACTTACGTCAAAATCGAAAAGTAAGCAGGTAGGCAATCCTTCATTATGTTGTTATTGCTCTAAAAAGATGATTCGTTATTAAAGTAGAAATCGATATTCGGCTGTATGAATTACGTTTTCAGTTGTTTGGGTAAAGTATGTTCTATATTATGATGCTTGTTTGGTTTATTTTTGCCTTAGGTTAAAATCTTATTACGTTAAAAAAGGTACTTATATTACGATCTCATTAGAAGCAGTTAGGCTGGCAATCCTCTATATAGTTGCATATAAGATGTAACTGGATATATAGTGGCTTAAATTGCGTGAACAACAACCACAATATCATCTTAAGGCAAAGTTTTCTCATTTTTTCAATTGTTACCATAGTTTATATATGTTCATTACTTCTTTTCTGTCATATATCTAGTGTAGCTCAACAAATACATCAAATTTGCTCTCAGTTGATTCCGGATAAGAAAGGTTGCTTCTAATATACTTGGTCTTGTAGGGATTCGCATAATAATTATACTCTAAACTCGCGCGTGCTTTTCTCATGGATTTGGAAATATTGAGCATCATTTTTTTTTGGGTAACCATGGTTTTCGATCTTTTGACTGACTAATCCATATGGTTTGAACCTACCTTGAGGCATCCTTGGATATTCAAAGTTGATAACAATCAAAACATAATAATTGAACTATATTGTACGTGGATATTAGCTCTCAATCTTTTATAAGTTTGAACATGATTAAAAATTTTATTGTTAGAAATTAAAATATAATTTATTAAATAGGCTTATATACTTAAATAGGTTCACGGGATAACTTGTTTAACACTCAACCCAAACATGACCCATTTATTAAATGGGTTAGACAGATTGACATATATTTTACTCAAACCATTTTAACTTCGTGTCGGGTTCATGTCGTTTATTGTGTTGTGTCGAAAATTGTTACCCTAGTTTAGACATCCTTGAATATTCGAAGTCGAATTGAAATACGAATTGTTGATCGTCACTATCGTTGGTATTTGGGTAAGATTACATTAGAACGAACATATATATGGCTGTAGTTGAAGATAATATATCCCAAAGGATAAATCGTTATAAAATTACAACTATGATTAAAATATGTTCATTTCTTAGATGGTTTTTATATGTGGATGTATTATCTAACGAGACATATGTTGCTTCTTGTGTTATGTTGTACGTGGTTTTGTTAGCTCACTTTATCAGTTTGAACTTAATTGTAAATTTCATTGGTAAATCAAAATATAATGTTATTTTAGACTTAAATTTAACAATGTAAAAAACGTGTGACATTATTGGCGTAATTTGTTTTTCCTTTCTAGTTTTGGCTTAATTATTTGTTAATCATGTTGCTTAGTTGTATCACATTAGCAAAACTGAGCGACCTCCAATAGAAAAAGAATAAAAAACAATAACCAAGAAAAGTAAAAAAAATCAAGAATTCATATTAATTATTCGAAGCACGGTCTCCCCATGCTATGTATGGTTAGCTTGCAAACGTTTCAAGCATGAAGAGAATCATACTCCTAATAATGTAATACTAATCTAGTCACAAGAAACTCACATACACTATGGTATATTAGTAACCAACAACTTCTTTCTCCATCCTATGCGGGATTGAATGTTTGGATATATATATATATATATATATATATATATATATATATATATATATATATATATATATATATATATATATATATATATATTATATATAACAGGAGGCATTACACGTAGATAATGCCACCTAATCGCCACCTCATTGCCCAGTAATTAATTATGTGCCACGTCATTGCCCAGTAATTCATTATCAGCCATGTCATCACGTTGTCGCCATGTAAGCAACTTTTATAATTTATTTTGTATTTTTTTATTTACCCATTGGATTTATTAAAATTAAAAATTTAGGCTTTATAAGAATCGAACCTATGTCCATTAATTCACAAACAAACGTGATAACCACTAGACCAANATATATATATATATATATTATATATAACAGGAGGCATTACACGTAGATAATGCCACCTAATCGCCACCTCATTGCCCAGTAATTAATTATGTGCCACGTCATTGCCCAGTAATTCATTATCAGCCATGTCATCACGTTGTCGCCATGTAAGCAACTTTTATAATTTATTTTGTATTTTTTTATTTACCCATTGGATTTATTAAAATTAAAAATTTAGGCTTTATAAGAATCGAACCTATGTCCATTAATTCACAAACAAACGTGATAACCACTAGACCAACACACTTTTTGGATTATATCTTGCAAAACCAAATATATAAACTTTATACACATATCCATTCCTTAATTATATATAATTAACAAATTATCTATTATTAAAAAAAAAAAAGCACGCGTATATTTTTTTTGCAGAAACCCTAATCATCAAAATTCTCCCCATGAACATCATTATACGTTTAGGTCTCTTTCCATCTCCTTTTTTTTTGCAGGTTCAACATAATATGATGTTGTTAAAATACTCACGAGGTCACTTAAAATATGTTGTTTTTTTATAGGTTTTTGATGATGATGATGATAATGATGATGATCAACCGTTAATGTAATTATTTATATTGTGCTTCTTAACCATCTTTGAACACTACAGCGAGTTCTTCACAACCTTTGTCTGCATCCATGGTGTTGCATCTTAAAGATAAGGTATATAATAATCTAACCTTATTGTTTGACTTATTCATGATGATAATGATTTAATTATTCACCACGTTAATTGTATCACCTTTTTTTTTTTAATGTGGATACGAGCAGATGGAACTATTGGAGAGTATGTTAAGTAGTTCTCTTATTTTAAGATTAAAGTATGGATGCTTTATAATATATGTCCATATGTTTATAGGTACAAGTGGACAACATATGGAGAAATAGCCATAACTCGGTCAGCTATTGGCTCTAGATTAATGGCTCATGGAGTAACAAAGGTATGCAACAAATATAGTAATTTTTCTATTTAGACGTTTAGTAGTAAATGGGTGGGTTTAATTTTCCACCTCTGATGTGAGTGCGTACACATTTAACTGTTGATTTGTGTCATGTTAAAACAGTTCCTCATCTATTCACGGCTGATATTGCTACTTTCTACGAGTGTTATTATCAGAAAAATGGAGTGTCTATCATTTAGGGCACAGTTGCTTCTGGGTTTATCCAGAATGAGGATGGAGAGGTTTGTACTCATGCAGCGGATCCATTTCAGAATTCTGTATATAAACATGAGATTAATGTAATTATGATCCGTCTTTAGTTATTCATTCACTATTGTGTGTTTTACTTTTAGGAAAGTATGATACAGGTAGTTTGAATGCAATAACAAAGATTCTTGATGCATAATCCACAAATAGACTTATTAACATGACATAGATGCAACGAAAACCAAAGGTGATGGAAGCCATCGAACTGTGTTAATCCACAGTGATACACAATAGCCGATTCTAAACCCAACTGATACAAAAATTATAACTCATAGGTGATATGCATCCATATTTAAATCTTATGTACAAGTGTAACCCTATATGTACATTACAAGTGTCAATTCTATTATGTTGTATTAAGTTTTCGGTAATGGATTTTTTGTTATTGCACTTTTTACACTCTAGGTTATGATTATAATGGGACAGTTGAAGATGATACTTGGTGGTGATGAACATAAAATCATGGGATTCAGTAAGGTAATCTTGCCTACAAAGCTTTCTTTAGAACGAAAAAAATAGAAAGATCTCTCCTACCAAGCTGATTTAATGTACAACCTTTCTTGCCTTACCCTCAGGTCTAGAAGATTTTTTGGTTTCTGATCTAATGTGGCGGACTCCTGAGAAGGCCTCTGATCAAGACAAAATGGATGCTCAAACTAAAAACGAGTCTGGTGAGTCCCAAGAATCGATTGGGCTGGTACCTGAGACCACTGCTGACACCAATGGAAACAGTGATCAGGCTGATGCTCGTGATTCTGGAAACACAACAACAATTAATGAATCCCAGGGGGCCGCGTTGGACAGCCTCAGTCTATTGATATGTAATTTCTTTCTCTCATCTCATGGGTATGCACACACACAATGTTTTCCATTGATTATTTTTATTAGAAACCGAATATATATCGTGTCTTGTGTTGTTTTCGTGGATAATAAACCTGATAAAACGTGGATGTTAAAATGGATTAAAAACGTTTTTGATTTGTGTCGTGTGGTAAAACATTGGTTAAAAGAGGTGTTTGTTGTTTGTTTTGGTTACGATTAGAGTTGGGTCGGACCCCCTTTAATTTCGTAGGTCAAGAAAGCCTTTATGGAATGGACATAACAAGACCATCCGTTTTCTCATATGGGACAATGAAAACAACTACACCTGCCATATTTGATTGAGAGATTCTGTGAATCTGCTGGCGGTTCAGAGAAGGATCAGGTGCAATGGGGCATGTTAGAGATGTTTTGCATCCGGATTGTCGGTGTGACTTTTTAGGAAAAAGGGTTGGGTGAAGGGGGTACAGGATTAGTACTGGGATGTTTTGGCAGTGATGAATGATTGGGTACGAAGTGGGGTCAAAGCTAAACGCGGAAATGAGCAGCAAAGGCGATTCATGTGCCTGTGATTTTCTATATTCGCAAGAATAATAATGGAGCTGGTATGGATGAACTTAAACTAAAGTTTGTATACTACTTTCTCTTCAAATTACTTCAATCGTGGATTTTGACTGAAAAATTAATAACCCAAATTTTCATTGGTTCCGTGTATAGAGTGTTGTTGAGATTTCACAATGGATCCAATGCTAAAATTTATATTTCTAAAGAATGAAGTAGCGGTGGAAAAGTTTAGGGTGTTAATAAACATAAAAATTTTACCGCCAAAATGTCTCCATAAAACAAAATTAAATTTCATTATCACAAGGGCCATCCCTTAAAACCGTACGAGCCGACCACACAAGTTCCCTGTAGTTGGAGCTGCACCATATATCCATGTTGGGCACTTCAAGGCTAATCACGGGATTGCCCCACCAGTCGCCATACGCAATGCAATTCATGTTTCTTCTGCCCATCCGCTTAATATGCCTCATATGGGTAAGTACAGCCTAATCAGCTTCCGCCTTGGTTCAGGTGGCCGCTGACTGTGTGGTTCGAGCTCAATACCACCAATAGAAGACAAAGGGTATACCATTTATACTGTCGAAGATTCGTAGTCTCCTGTCAAAGAAACTAAGACTAATGCTATATCATTTTGTTTTACAGGTTATGTTATCAAGTTTCTTTTGCAAGTTTTTCATTAGCAGGAAAGGGTTATATGTGAGTTTATTATGCATGTGAGTTCACTACAATATCCTGTTGTACCTTAACCTTTTTTTGTATTTCTCACTTTACAAGAGCACCAACAAAGAGACGAAAGGTATGTGGTACATTTATCAGTGTTGGTTAGAACCTATTTGCCAAATTTTTAAGCTAACGGTCTCTTGGGAAAAAGAGATATGGAAACTGCATTTGGTTTTGTATTTGAAATTGTGATTCTAATGTATGCGTACACTTGCTTCAGTGTGTGGTTTTATAGATTGATTTTTAGCTTTCAGAGACTTTAGTTAATCCCAAACGCATCCTTTTTTTGACAATCGTCGCAGATGGTGGAAATCAATCTATTATTATCAGGTTAGTTCATTATTATGTGGGTGTTTGGATGTGAGATATCGGATGACCATAATGATTTTTTAACCCTTATATATGCTATAGTTGCTGAATTGGCTACTGATTTGCTATGTTCATGTGAACATCAACATCCTGCTATAACAAACAGTTCCTTTAGAAAAGGTATTTACTTTTTTTATTTGATTTTTATTTGGGAACTTTGATGTCTACTTGAGGTTCATTTGTGTAATTAACCGCTCGGTCGGATGATCTTAAATATAGGAATCAGAAGTACTTATCGATGCTGAATTATTTAAGGTTTTACTGTACGGGATGTATCCAAAGCTGGAGATGAAATTGTTTCTGGATGATGATATCGTCGTCCAAAAGGATCTGAGACCTCTATCGAATGTTGATCTGCAAGGGATGGTAAATGGTGTTGTAGACATGGTTTGGTAAGTACTTGAACTTTTCTAACCCAAAGATCTCACACCATTTTGGTCTGAATGCATGTGGATGGGCGTTTGGCATGACTATGGAATGAGTGAAAGAAACGTGACATTAATGGAATATATCATGGCTGGAAAAATATGGTAATCCCACTTACTGATCTTCTCATGTTTTATGTCTTGGAACTGGAATTGTGAGTAAAAAAATTCATTTTCAGTTAACTTTTGTACTAATTGCCTAAATGTCATAATTTTCAAAACACACGACTCAAACATTACTACTTTTAAAACCCCCTAAGAGTTCTCAGTGGATTCATTAGCTTAACTTTGTTTTGTGGTACTTTGTGTAGATATTTGAAGATAACAGAGAGTTGGGGCTGTTTTGTAACAAAAAGCGACAAGTCACTGTACCACAAGTATTTCACTTGCAACTGATGAAAGGATTCCTCCTCCAACTGCAAGTGTTAGTGAGTTGTTTGATAAGGTTCATGATAACCAATACCAACCATCCACTGACTCCATAATTCCATTACTGAAATCTACTAATAGACTGTGTTCTTTTCTTTGAAAACTTTCATTGTGCTCAGATTCCCACAACCTGAAACCAATTCCTATGAACATTGCACATAATACTTTCCATTTTCATACCGAGGAAAGAGGGGCAGAGAAAGAAAAGAGGTTTGTGATGGAAATTATACACAAACAAATAGATGACAAGCAAGCTAGAATTCCTAAAGCCACCCATTTCCTTATACAACCGACCACCTGGTGGTATGCTAACTTTTTAACATCATGCCTTCATTTTTCTAAAAATAAACTTAGAACAAAAAGACATGGTTTTATTGATAAATGTATCGGCACATATACATTGGAGTGGAGCTGGCACGTACTAGGATCTGGATATGATCCAGCCCTTAACATTACTCAAATAGAGAATGTAGCTGTTGTACATACGACCGCGCCTCAGTAATGCCTCATCCAAATGGTCATTGTGATTCTTTGTGAACACGATTATCCGCTCAACCCGACAGCTCGACCACAACCCATCAATAAAGTTGAGGAGCCTTGATAAAGTTCTCTAACACAGTAAATAAAAAATTATTCGGCTGAGATTCAGCCATCCAGGTAATATGTTATAAAGTTCACTCAAGCATGGGTCAATCCCGTAGAGGTCTAAGTTTATCTTAAAAGGATGAAACGGGAAAAAAGTTTAGCTTAACAAAAATGGGTCAAATGGGCCGATAAGTATGGTAAGCAATACCAAACACCCCCATATGCTCCAAAGATTACAGCTTTTTTCATTTCATCTATTTTTTATTTGATTTATGTGTCGATTTGATGGTTTGGCAGTACCGGGGCAACCACTGAAGCGAAAAGTAAATAAATCTTATTTTCATATTTGTTGTTGTGATCAGTATCTTTCTATATATGACTTTGAGTTTTTAGTTTGGGAGCGTTTTGAAGAAGAAAATCAAGAATTGTTCAAGCCCTATTATCTGAGGTTAGAAATGTGCAGATGATCGGTGCATTTTACATACACCTGAATATAGTTTAATTGTTTAATTATGTATTGATATTATCCTTTATATATGTTACTTTAAGGTGTTTTGTGATTATGTAGGTTATGCGCAAAAAGGTGCTAAGGTCATGATATTATAAGCTGAAAAAGAAGATAAAAAAGACTTGGACGCGGTTGCACTATTTCGGTCATAACTCCTTCATCCGATGTCCGTTTTAGTTGATTCAAAAGGCCACGGAAAGAGTAAAAAGAAATCTTCACATCTAAATAATAAAATGCAAGAAATTCAGAAGATTGGGTCGTGGTTTATCTACTTCAATTAACAGCTCGTGGGATAATTTATTAGACTTATTATAATACAACACTTTGGCCTAAATTAGTTAAATGAGAAAACTCATATTGGACCTTTTTGGGGCTGCTGGTTAGACGCAACAAATGAAACAAAAGAAGAAAAGGCCCATGGCCTGTTGATTGCCTTGACGTGAAGAGAAAGAAAAAAAAGAGGGCAATCTCCCTATTAATATTGGAGGTCGGCACAAGAAGAAGGAGGAACCCATTCGAGAGATCATTCACAGAAACAAAAAATATCCAGCCGACATATTTAAATTCGAAGAGTAGTATTTGCTCACGAGACATTGATATATATTTCTTTTTCTTGGGCAGCCGTGCAACTCAAGGTGTTATTTTCTTTTGGCAATTGATAAATACATAGTCCCATGCACTATGTAATAATTATGCAAATCGGAACAGAGTCCATGTTCATGCGCGGCTAAGCGTTTTGTACCAAACACCCCCATATGCTCCAAAGAATACAGCTTTTTTCATTTCATCTATTTTTTATTTGATTTATGTGTCGATTTGATGGTTTGGCAGTACCGGGGCAACCACTGAAATGAAAAGTAAATAAATCTTATTTTCATATTTGTTGTTGTGATCACTATCTTTCTATATATGATTTTGAGTTTTTAGTTTGGGAGCGTTTTGAAGAAGAAAATCAAGAATTGTTCAAGCCCTATTATCTGAGGTTAGAAATGTGCAGGCAAATAAAAAGTTTCAATCATTTGCTTGAAAAACAAGCTGTAGTAATGGATCAGTTGAAGCATGGAGATGAACAACTTATCTACAAATCATGGTGTCTGTTTGAGGAGGGTTATTGATGTCTCTACAAGAACAATGTTGACATTCAAGTACTTATATTTAGTTTTTCGTGCTATTAATCTTATTGTCAATTTCATTTACAAACTTCAACGTATTTTATGGATTATTAAATTTCCATGGCAATGTTGACATATCCGTCTGGGTAGCTAGCTCTATCCACGTCACACGGATTATTATTGTCATTCCAGATCTCAAGTATTATCAAATGTTTTTTTAATCTCCTTTTAAACTATTATACTTGAACCATATATCAAAACTCACCTTTAACATAATTATGGTTGGTTTGTATATGCCTAATCTTTAAGTAGATAAGCAATCCTAGGTCTTTAGATATATTTGATATGCTCATTTTTTTTTTTATAAGTAGTGATATGCTAATCTTTAAGTAGATAAGCAATCCTAAACCCTATCATATTTTTAATTAGATTAATAGTATGAAATAAGCATTTACAAACACACCATAAGACCATAATTTTTTGTGTTTGGTTAATAGTGAAAATAATTTAGTATATTAATTTATGCACACCATATGTCTGAGATGGTTTCGGTTTGGTGCAGGATATTATTACATGTTTGTGTCGGGTCAGGTCAAGGGTCAAATACTCAAGTCTGGTCACAAGTTAGGCTAGCTTTCTTACTTTGCGGGTCAAAATGGGTTAGATTGGGTTGGACAGTCTCTGCAAAATATTACAAAAGCTATTTACTACCAAAATAATCCCAAGTGTTTTTAGTAAAGGGTTTTCTAAATATTTTCTATTGGAGATACCAAAATTACCCAAATCTTAGGGAAATTGGTCACAGTTGCCAACACTTAATCTGTACAGAATTTGTGCTCTATGATCATATGAATATTTTCAACACTTTACTTCTTAGATATCCTTGAAGTTAAAATTAAAAAATATGTATATAAGTTTAGCTTTTAAAGAGTATTAAGGCCTAACTTGCATTGATTTTGGCCATTTAGATCCATTTAGTAAGTAAAAACACAAGGGTATTGTATGACTGGCATTATAGCATGGGTCCGACTTTCAGTCACAAACTAAATATTTTTTCACTTCAAAGTTTGACTCCTTCATCCCATGAAAATTCCCTATGATTTGACAAAATGGCTTTACGTTTTCTAATATTTTGATGATTACAACAAGTGTTGGTAGCCAACTTAATTGCTCGCCACTAATCGAGAATCATGTTTGTTTCTTGCTCATTTTGCAGAAGAGAAAACCCAACTTGCCTTCAAAATCAAAGCTCTAAGACGTTTGAAACCCAAATTGTTGGTTAGCGATAAAGCAACGGGCTTCATAAATTAAACAGATACGCAGAGATACCATAAAGGCGAATTGAGGACATCACATCCGAAATTATGTATTTCACCCTTACAAGCTCGACAAAGACGTAAGAACGGGGTACGACGCAACCGATAATTATATGTATTTCACCATTCATTAAAGTGTATCTTCTTTACAAATATGTTAACGATAATTATAAGTCATGCCCGCCCATCGGGCGGGCTTCGAAAGCTAGTATATATATATATATNTATATATATATATATATATATATATATATATATATATATATATATATATATATATATATATATATATATATATATATATATATATATATATATATTTGTTTGAATAGAATTTTATATTGGAAAAGAATGTGTCGCTGGTTGATGTAATAACAAAGGACGTGTTGTTGGTGGTAAGCACACGTTGATGGAGTACCTAATACACAATCTAAGTACATAAGTCTCACAACGTGAAAACTATTAGCAGGTCCTACATAAGCAGCTAGACAATCCTTTATATACTTGCAGATAATAGATATAAGAGATTTTTTTCATCGGAAGTTGACTAAAATATTCATAAGCATATATAACAAAAGTACAAGACATAAAAGATAAATGGTCCTGGAACTATTGGGTGGATGATGACCACATTGTTACTATTATAAGACAAGTTTTCTTTAAATTAAACTGCTTACCTACTTTAACATCGTCGACTACTCATCTTCAAGTCATCATACTATGACAGTGTAGTTCCTCTTAAGATTAGCTCGAAATATATGCAACATATGTTCAAAGTATTGGTCAAAGAATTTTAATGAGGCGTAGCTCAGTTGGTTTCAAACGAGAAATGGGACTCGTAATATCCTTTAATGACGCGTAGCTCAGTTGGTATCTCACAATTTTTTTTTTTTTTTTTTTTAACTTGCAAGATCACGGATGATTTGAAAACAATGTACTATGCTAGACACATGTGCCCTCACTTAGACAAAATTATATTTGTAACAAACTATTTCTTTCTTCAACCAAATTGGGATGTAATGTTAGGATAGAAAGTTACAAAATGTAATGCTAGAGTTATTAAGAGTTGGTGAAAAATGTTAAATGCAAAAATATGGAACCATAGTCATAGATTTGTCTAAAATGTTGATATCCAGAATCATTTGAATGGAATCATAAATGTTCTTAGGACATATAGAGGCTTAAACTGCGTAAACGACAACCCAAAAATCTTGTAATGCATATGATTATAAGACACGATTCCTCTAATTTTCAATTCCTAACGTACTTCAAGTCATCAAAGAGTAGCTCCTCTTATAGTTAGCTGATCAGAAGATATACAATATTTGTAGGAGGGAGGTTGTGCAAGGGCGTTGAAGAAATAAGACAAGGATTAAAAGTTTCAAGTTTCAAAGTCTACAAATACATATTGCAAGTTTAGAGTCTAAAGACAAGTTATGAGAACATGAAAGACAGAAGTGAAACTATGTGCTATATAAGCTCTCATCCTGACTTAGGGTTTCATAATTTTGTTACGCCTCTTTTTTGTTCTCTCTCTAGCTTTGTTCACGTACTTCTGGTTTGATATCAATTCGATATATGTTAGTCTTGTATTGTTGGAAGATCAATCTCTTTATTTGATCTTTCAAGTCTGAGTGTTTGAGTGTTTTGTATTGTATTGGTAAGCACCCGATTGGGGACTTATCTTCTTGAATTCTTTAATAAATTACACCAAGGGGTGGTTGGTTGGGTGTAGCCGAGTTGTTGTTGTGTGTTCTTTACCATTTTTACAAAGGGCTTTTAATGTCCTTCGTCAGTGTGTAGCTCGGTTGGTTCCCGATAGGAAATGAGACTTCTAAAATATTTGGTCTTTGTGAAATTTTCATAATGATTGTACTTCAAACTCGTGCGTCAGTTTCTCATAGATATGAGAATATAGAGCATCGTTTAATGAGCTTATTGGTTTAGAAATCCTTGAATATTCTAAGTCGATAAGTATCTAAAGATATATACATCACTAGCTAGATGAAAATAACATGTTCCAAAAGATATCCTAACTTTCAGCTATCATAAAAATATGTTCATTCCATATATGGTTAGAGTTAGAGTTATTTAAAAAACCAAACATTCCTTACATACCAAGGCACCCATCCCCACCATCCATCTAAAAAGAAATCAATGGTTGAGATTAAAAGTATTTAATATTTCACCCATTTTTTATAATTTAATTATCTCTTAAACCGTTAATCGTTAAGCGAAAAAAAATACACAATCGTGACGAGCATTTAATTATCTTTCTATAGACGGGCACTTTGATATACTTTCGACAAAAAAAAAAATTCACGTTTTTTTTCGTGGCCGAGAAAATCATATATGATATATCATATATGATATCACATATCATATATGATATATCATATATGATATGGTAATATCATATATGACTATACTCATAATATGATTTTCTGGCACCGAAAAAAACGAAAAAAAAAAATGTCAAAATAATATCAAGTGCTATCTAAGAAGTAATTGAATCTTCATCGTAACGATATAATGCTTTTTTTTTCGCTTACCGATTACGGTTTGAACTATTATATTTGAAAAAAAAAGGATGAAAGTGGGTTTTTTAAATTGTTGGGATTAATCTCATCCATTAGATCAAATAAAGATGGAAGGAAGATGGATGGTGGAGATTAGTCCCTTTGTATGTAAAAAAGGTTTGGTCCTCAAATGATCTTATATCATATGGTTATGATATGTGTATGAATTATCTAAGAGATTTATGTTGGTTACTGACCGTTAAGTTAGATCATATGCGTAAATATATTTTGCATGTTCGCATTTTAATAACATACATTTTTACATATTTATATGGTCATCACCAAAACATGTTCTAGAGTGCCAAATTAAAAGAAATAACATGTTTTAGAGTACCAAATTAAAATAAAAAAGATGCGAGTTTATATAAGTCTTCTGAATCTCACAAACGTGTTTGATTTTTTAAATCCAATACACTGTGAGACTTAGAAATCTAATACTATTTCTCAACACATTTAACATGCGTACACTCTTGATATATAACTAACCAAAAACTTCTATATTCGGCCAATGTGGGATAAAGTGTTAAAATAAAATGTTACAAAATATCTTCATTGAAAAAATGTTAAGAAAGAGAAGAGTTCTTAACATTTGGTGAAAGAAATATTTATTAAATTGAACGTCAAATTGTTGTTTACAAGCAACTCCTTTATGTGTTTATAACAAGAAACATAAAGGCAAAGAAAAATGGATTAGCTTTTAGTTATCTGAAATCGTCTGTATGAAAATCTATATGCTAGGCAACTTGTTTAGGTTTGTTTAAGAACTTATAACTAGGCAACATTTAGGACGAAGTTGACAAGATAAGCATTATGTTAAAATCTCGTATCTCTTGCGTATGCTTGTGATAGTTATTCGCCTCGTAACATTCTTGTGAATATCACCGTCATTCCTTCGAATAGTTGGTTTTGATATACATGAAAAACGAAAACTGATTAAATGAGTTACCTGAAATTATATCAAGAGAAATTGAGTGGTCATTACGACCATCGTCCATCACTACTCTCGATTTAGCACCAAATCCGTTTAACCTCTCACCACTCTCATCTATTTTACTTCTCCGTGATCACTGCAGTCACTGACAAAAAGAACGTTAACTTTGCTCGTGGTTCAAACCACTTAGTAAATTAAAACAAGTGATATAATTGCTCGCTAGTTCCGTCATCACAACATTTTTAGTAAATTAAAACAAGTAATATAATTGCGTAAATGAAACTAAAGTAAGGACCAAATGAGAAATATAATTAAAATGAGAAGAATGAGAAAAAACCACAACCACAAACATTAGATGCACTAACAAAAATAGATGCATCTCCCTATTATTTCTCTTTCCTTATTTAAAATATGTGGCCACAATTTTTTCTCATTCTTTTCACTTCAATTATTCTTCTCGCTAGATCCATGCTCAATGAAACTATTCTAATGATGTGAGTCATGTTAAAATTTATGTTTGTAAGTATATTATCTGTTAACATGTATGCGTTTCCACTTATTGGCTTCTACGAATTGAAACAAAAAAAAGAAAAAGAAAAAAAAAACATGTCTTATATTAAATTAATCCTACATATATTTTGCACGTCATTTTCATTATTGTTATTAAAGTCTTTCGGCCATCCTTTTTCAATCTTTTATATAATAAAAGAATTACATCATTTTGAAATTTTTTTGACAAAACAATCTTATTGGAAAAAAAATTGGACCAATAAAAATGCTCGATTTTGGCACATAGGCGAAATCGAGCAATATGATTGGCCAATAAAAAGTCAAAATTGAATTAATTTTGGTCAAACTTTAATAAATTTGGTGGAGAATTTGATTGAGAAAAAAACACATAAAAATATAGGTGTCAAATTTATAAAAATAAAAACTTAAAAAAAGAGAAGGTAATTAATAAAACATTAGTGGTTGAATTGTAAATATATTATATGTAGTTAAGTGATTATAAATCTCCATATTATTTTATAACTTTAAATAATAAACAAATAACCCCTTAAACTTTATGCCCGCTATACTTTGTAATATGAAATTTGTTTACAATTACATGAATATTAGTATTGGTTTGAGACTTTCATCCGTTAAACTTACAAATTTTATAAATGTACGAATTAGTTTTATTATACGTTAAATACTTTTAAAATAAATATTAGTTTCAAACTTTCATCTATTAAAATATCTTTTTACTATGTACGTTAAATATAATTAAGAACTCATGTTATCCTATTTAAAAGTTTAATTTATACGTACACGGGTTTGAATATTAAATACAGTTAAATTATTATTAATGGTAATATAAATATCAAATGGTAACTACGAGTAGCTGTGATATGAAAATAATTATACGCGATTAAAAAACTTCATCAACTCTCATTATGTGCTACAAAGCTCACACATTTTGTACAACATGATATCAATTGTTGAAGTTAAACAACAACATCAACCTCAACATTAACATCTATGTCAGCTAAACAAAGTTAAATCTTTCATCCAATAAAATTTTTACAAAATATTAATTGATATTAATACATAATGAAAAACTCATGCATACTTATTAGTTGTACTTATATCATAATTTTCATGGGTAAATTCTTATATATCCTTATAGTAAACAAAATTTTTTTAAATAAATTTGATTTATGTGTAAACCCATGTGATCAAAGAACCTTTGGCCCAATAACATTATAAGGAGACGCGCTCAAGAATCCAATACAAGGCCGATGCCACGGTTATATTTACAATTTCTGCTAACTATTTTTCTTACTTTCGCACATGTTGATGCTCTTACTTTTTAAAATATACATAAGATTTTCTGTTGTTAAACGATAATACAATATAATAAATTTTTTCTAGAAAAACCCCGTGCGTGCACGGGTATTATAACTAGTTTAATCAAATAAGATTTACACATAGTAATTCATTTTTACGTTTATATCATTTCTTTATTGGCTTCTAAAAGTAAGTGTTCCTTTTTAACTGTGAAACTAAAGATTAAAGTGGTCTCTACCAACATATATTTCACAGTAAACAAATAAAGTAAAAAGTTAAAGAGTTTTATGAGTTTTCCGCCATTCTCCGGTCGATCTATCAATTTTTTTAGCTGATACATAGTGGAATAACTAAAAACATAATACTATTCTTAACACATTTAACCTACGTACACTATCGGTATATTACTAACCACCAACTTCTATCTTAAGTCTATGGGATAGAAGTACATAGTTTACATGACGGATCACTGTTAAAATGGTACAGCACACACTTTAATATCACCCAACCAACCCTTGGTGTATTTTAATTATAAACATATCACAGAAGATTAGTCCCAACACGGGTGCTAACCAAACAGATACAAATAGAAGATTGTTGTCCCTTAATAGGTGCAACAATAGATACAAAACTCACACACTACCAAAACTATAAACCCAACCAACATAGATCAGATGATCTTAAAAGTTTTCACAATAGTAAACAACCCCCCAGAAACCCAACAATACCAGCATGAGATAAGAGAAACCAATGTATGTGAAAACTTGAGAGGAGATCTATGATCCGTTAAAAGAGTTATGAAACCCCTAGTGTATACGAAGCTACTCGAT
>LBNU01005765.1:138964-158210 GCA_014162995.1 Artemisia annua | reverse complement strand
CTGACGCCGTCAGGAAGGATTTCCAGCATTCTTTTGAGACTTTGTCGTTTTCTTCACTTTATGCTCCAAAAACGTCCAAAATGATGTGTTTTCCAGAATTCTTCTCAAAAGTACCTAAAATGACAAAAGGAAAGATTTAAGGCCATATTTGATCATATTAACACGAATTAGGGCTTAAATGACCCCCTAAAACGGGTACACTTTTCACCTCATCAATATGGCTATTTTTGTACATGCCACAATAGTGTGGGTATATACATGCCACAATAGTGTGGGAACTTATTATACATGCCGCAATTGTGTGGGACTATAGTGTGCACTGATGCAGGTTTTACCGACCAGGTTTTAATATTTATAATTACTCGTTTTACCTAAGGTCTACCTATTTGCACTAACGGACAGAGAATCCGGTCGTGTATAGAATAGCAATGGTAACTCCGAGGTCGTCCCAAGAGCTATGTGGTGCGGACTAAGTCTAAGTCTAATGTCACTAATTAAAAGAAAGATTGATTGATTGATTGGTTGAGATAAAAACAAAACAAGAAAACAAATAGCAAATAAAAGTAAAGTTGTGAGCAGTGGGAGAAAAGTGTACTAGCCTAGTTACTACTCCTATATCATTTTATGTCATGTTCCCTATTAAACTAATCTTATGTTTTAGGTGGGGCGGACATATATCACTAGGTGCATATGGTCAAGTTCCCTAGCGTATCTCCCCCGAATCCTGTCAGGAACCATGGCGCTTCCCATGTAGTAAGCCGACGTATGGTATACGGGTTTGAGTCATTAAGTGCCACTACATGCTAGACTTATCTCTAATGGCCCGTTGTCACGATCATAGACCATTTCTCTAACTTCTTAAGTTTATCAAGTACGGAAGGTGATCCTATGGTCAATACACAGACGAGGCAATATGGTTAGTTGTCATCCCTCCCATTTCCTCGCAATCCATCAGGCTAGTGTCCTATGGTCATTTCTTCTAGCCTACTAACTCAATTGGGGTCTTAATTCAATTAAAGCTAGCGTAATGGATACAACCGCATATCATAACTACCGAAACAAGAGGTTCTCAAGATAAACTATGCATGCACACACGTTAAAGCATATAAGAAAAGTACGGAAACATGATTAAAACAATATAGGCATCATAACTAGGCTAGCACCAGAGGTGCTTAGCCAATCATATTAGAATTAACACTCGAAATAATGTTTACAAGATCCAATGCTAAAACTTATGGTGATTGAGGTGTGATTTCTCCCTTGGAAAGCCTTCGTATGCTGCTGTGGAAGGGCCTTCTAACTGCTCCTAACGATCTCTGACTTTGTGTGTGAGAAAGTTGATGTTGAAATGCAGAAATTAGGGCTGTATTTACAGGCCCGTCGGGAGTTACGGCGTAACTATGAAATGTGTTACGCCGTAACTGCTGAAATCTTATCCAGATCCGTAGTTTACGGCGTAATTGATGAATTGTTACACCGTAATAGTAATTTAGGGTTTCTTCTCCGTCGTAATCTCCAAATCGTTACGCCGTAGAGTATTTATCGGATCTGAGATAACTCTTATAGTCTTCATTACGCCGTATTCCAAAAGGTGTGTTACATCGTATGTTAATTCTTGATCTTGGAATACTCTCGTACTCGTTGCTACGCCGTATTCCATAGTTGTTGTTACGGCGTAGTCTTCAGATCTAAGGATTCTTCAATCCATGTGGTTGTTACGGCGTAAACTATGAAATGTGTTACGCCGTAACTCTTGATTTGTGTTGACTTTGGTCTTCTTAGTAGAAATCCTCGCTACGGCGTAATTGAGAGATTGAGTTACGCCGTAGCTTCTTCCAATATACTTGGATTTGTCTATCTTTTGCACGTACTTCCCAATTTCCTCGTCTCTTTAGCTCATATGCCCACTTATGACCTGGATACAAAATATGAAGAGATAATAGCATATATCCACATAATTATTAATATAAATGAGCAAAATAGGGGGAAATTGACACTTAAATATCAGGGTTATTTGATGTTATCATGCACCTATAGGGATCTTTATCTGGTTTATGATTTTATGCTTCGCAACTTAGCCATACGATAACAAACATATTACTGAATGGTCCACTGTTTACGTAGTGTCTAAACCTATGAACTCACCAGCATTAGCTGACATTTTTAGCCTGTTTTTCTTAGGTAATTAAGGTGAATTGTTTTTTTATTGGAGGCTTGGCAAGTGGCATTGGTAAAGGATCAATCCAAACTCTGATAATACTGATGGGACCTACTTTATTTTCTTTTGGGCTTACTTTCACTACTTTTATAATAAATGTAGACTTAAAGTTTGGTTTGTAAAATGTTTGCTTAAATGCATAATGCTATCTCGTTTCCTATGCTTGTGTTGTGTATCAATTCCGTAGCACCACGATGTTTGATTAAGTCTTCCGATGTACCAAATTTTAGGGATGTTACAATCGCTTCCCTCGTTCGCACTAGGGAGAGGGGGAGGAAACACCTAGGATAAATCCAAACCTTGGTTATTTTGAAAGAGAGCCAATAGTTGACCCATTTGCATATGGGTTGTTTGTTTTAGCCGCCTTTCTAGCTACCGCAACTTCTTCCGCCTCCTTTGCTTGTTCCTGCAGCCACGGTCATTCTTGTTGCGCCATCATCTCATCAACTTGTGACTGCAAGTACGATGATGACCTTTGGCGTCGTGAGCTTATGCCTGAACTTGAGCCCACACCCGGTAACTTTCTACCCCTACCAGGTAGTTCCTCATGTTGGTTCAGAAAATTAACCACTTCCATCCGCGATGTTAGTTTCTTGATTTCGCAAAATCTCAAAACAATTTTGTTGTTACGTACTTAATAAATTCTCTCATCCTTCAATTCCTTCAAGTTTAGAAATTCAATCATCCTCCTACACCTTATCTCCTCTTTGAATAACCTATCGAGCTCAATAATTTCATCATTTTTCCTACTTTACTAACGAATTATTTTGCGAAATCATCAGGATGTCATCATCTTCCTCCTCTCAACAAAAAAGACGTATAGTATTCTAATAATCATCAAAACCTACCATCCATGCCCACAAAATTCCTATAAAACGAGGGCTACAAGAAAACAGTAATGGAACCGGTTCATAAACAAATGAACAAAATAAAATGAAACTAATTAAATACATAAATTAAACTAACCTACGATTCGGAAATAACTTCCTCCGTTTTCCCCAAGAAAGGATCAACAACAAAAACATGTAAACTTGAAAACTATTATTAGTTCCTCGGTAGCTACGCTAAAAACTTGATGTGAGATTTTCAGGTTTTAAAATTATAAGCCAGAATTAATATTCTACCTATTACACAATCGGGTAGAGTATCCTATTGTGTATAGTATAGCGGTGGTAGGTTCAAGATCGAACACATCAAACTATGTAATTTATGGGTTAAAGTGTTTATACCACTTATTTTTATGGGGTTTTGGTTGTCACTAGGGGTATCAGTAGGGTAAGGTTGACCCAACCCGAACCCGATAAGTCTTGTTAGGTCGGGTTAAATCGGATTAAAAATTTTGTCAGGTTGTTTTGACTCGAACAGGATAGTCTGATAGTGTTATCGGGGGTCGGGTTAGGGTTAGATAATTAATAATATCGGGTCAACCAGATAAGGCCCGAAAGTCAACTAGTTTTGATTTTTCATTAGTCTTTTGTGCGTGGCTAATAGAATGTTATACTATTGGTGGTATTGCAATATGATTTTTCATTAGTCTTATTGATTTTTCTAAATGCTGTCATCTTTGCTGTCATATAAGCTTAAGAAATGGCCTATATAGGCTTGATAAGTAGTGTGTATTCTAAGGGCCCGTTTGGTTTGTAAGTGGGTTTAGAATCGGATTTAGATTTGGGAATGGTTTGAAAGAAATGTGGGAGAGAGAAAATTAATAATTATGTAATTTATATATTTGTTTAAAGATATTAATTGTTTGATTTATAAAAAAATATAAGAAAAAGACAAAAATATTAAAGTGACAAATGAATTATGTGGTGGAGATTGTATGTCACATGGGAATCCCTCAAAAACCACCAATATTGTGTGGAATAAGATTTTTTAAATAATTCCATTACTTTTTTAATAAAGGGTCAACCAAACATTTCATTTAAGGAATCATAGTATTCCTTGGGCTCAAAACCCACAAAACAAACACACCCTAAATGTTGTCATCTTTGGTGCGTTTGGTTGTTGCAGCAGGGGAACATCTTTGGTGCACATCTTTATATACGAATTAAACATTTGAATGTTCACATATATCATATTGTGTGGTTGTACGTATTTTGTGAGTCATATGTTTGAACCGTAAAGTTTAGATTTATAATGATGAAATAATTGAATAATCAAGTGAAATTTGAAGATGTTGACATGTTTTATACCTACTGTTACTAGCAATGAGTAACACAAAAACAATGTGATTTTGTGACTTAAGGCAACTCATATTTGACTCGTAAGAAATGAAGATATATTAACAAAAAAAATGAAGATCTTGTCGTAAAACTGTTAAGGTTTATGATGATTAAGTTGACTAAGAGAGTTCGTACATATTGACATGTTTTATACTTACTTATAAGGTTTACAATGATTAAGTTAACAAACTGGTCCAAACACAAGATGGTATTATTACTTTGTACTCGATAACCTGAATCACCCGACGAGAATCCGATAAACAGATTCTTAATCGGGCCAGGTTGCAGGTTACTATTAAAAAATTCAAACTCGACTCAACCCGACCTGATAAACCTGGTAACACAATAACCCCGACCCAATAGCACCCTTAGTTGTCACTATCAATACTTAAAATATATCATCTTTTAAAGAGAATAGTGAAATGTTGTAGCTTTGTTAAACAATCTTATTTATTTATTTATTTATTAAACGGCTCGTTAGTTGTTAGTTGTTCAGGTCCAACAGTAACATTCAATTGTGTAATATACTGACCCTGAGACTCGCATGCTACTTCTTTATCGCCTGAAGGGATAAAAGTCCCAGATGAGACTCGAACTTGAGACCTCCCCTAGCCAAACATCCCCTCCCAAAGCACCTTTAAACAAAATTAATAATAATAAATTAATAATCAAATGTGCACTTGTTTGATATGCTCTCTATTTGCATGAAATAATAATTATACCATTTTATTGTTGTTGAGTCATTAACGAATATAAGTTATTAACTATGATAGCATTCTTTTCTAGAATCCTATGTTTGATTAATCAAGTTTATGTGCTACTATGCTAAGTGTCCTAATCGGTCTCTTTGTAATGTTCGATTTATCAGTAGTGTTAAAGTATTGTGAAAAATCCATGCTTAACTCGGTGGAACGATACCCTAGCTAATACATGTAATTACCAGGTGTGAGAGAGGTTTATGCCTAACTCGGTGGGACTAAGCCATGTAATTACCAACAATACAACTATTCTACTAACAATTAGATTTTCTTCTATCTATTTCAAGATAAAAGGCATATGGAGACGTATAAACCATGCAATTACAATAGGCGTTATTAGAATATAGATTCGAGCAATGCTATTAAGTTGTCCTAATAATAACTTTACAATAACCAAACAACTAAAATTAAGAACATAAGAATACGTATGATTGGATATTTAGATAAACATTTTCATGTGCGACAGTTTAACAACAATAAACCCTAATCATTATATCTAAGGATAATGCATTTAAAAAATATCATACTTGTCAAAAAATACTTTTCTGGGTATCAAACAAATTTTTTTTTTATTATATGGGTACTGAACTTTCAATTTTGGACTTTTTGAGATACTTTTGACTTTTTGCCCTTCAAATCATTAAAAATTCAGGGGCAAAAATGTCACAAAAGTACCTCAAAATGTTCAAAATTGAAAGTTTACTACCTCAGAAAGTACGAAATTGAAAGTTCAATACTCGTATAAGCAAAAAAATTTGTTCGATACCCAAAAAAATATTTTTAAACAAGTATGATGGTTTATAAAATTATTATCCCTTATATCTACAACTACTGTACATATTCAAAAGAGTGCTCAAAGTAATTTAGCCAACCATCATCATAAAGCAAACATTCAAACTCATATTTATGGTAGAATTCATTGTTTGAATACAAGACATTGAAAATAAATAAAAGTAAATGGTTTTACACGAGTGAGGAATTCTTGTAACACGAACATAGGACAATGAGATGCTTGGGATCTTCGTTACCCTTTTAAGGACCTCTGGAAACCTCCTTATTCGCAGTGAATTTTTGTGGGTGAAAATTGCTTCTTATGAGGGTTACGTGAGTAATCGTACCTTTTTGAGGGTTAGGTCCCCTCTATTTATAGGTAAGTAACCGATAAGGGTTACTTGTTCCTTACTCCAAGGCGTATCCGCCCATATCGGATATTTGGTAAATATCCTCCTAATTTAGAAGATATCCTTTATCCGTTCCATAAATACGTATTGGGCTTTTGGGCCTCGTGGGCCGGAGCTACGTATTTACGCGCATTATAGCCCACGCATTGTGGGCTATCGCACCGGTATTGTTTACCGAACGGGTTCATGACCCGGTGTAGACTATACGTCATCAGAATTATTACTTTGTACCCGATAACCCGAATCATCCGCCCCGGTATAACCGACGTGAACCCGATAAACTGATTTTTAATCGGGCCGGGTTGCGGGTTACTTTTAAAAAATTAAAACCCGACCCGATAACACCCTTAGTTGTCACTATCAATACTTAAAATATATAATCTTTTAAAGAGAATAGTGAAATGTTGTAGCTTTGCAAAACAAAATTAATAATCAAATGTGCACTTGTTTGATATGCTCTCTATTTGCATGAAATAATAATTATACCATTTTATTGTTGTTGAGTCATTAACGAATAATTTATAAGTTATTAACTATGATAGTGCATTGTTTCTAGAATCCTGTGTTTGATTAATCAAGTTTATGTGCTACTATGCTAAGTGTCCTAATCGGTCTCTTTGTCATGTTCGATTTATCAGTATTGTTAAAGTATTGAGAAAAATCCATGCTTAACTCGGTGGAACGGTGCCCTAGCTAGTACATGTAATTACCAGGTGTGAGAGAGGTTTATGCCTAACTCGGTGGGACTAAGCCATGTAATTACCAACAATACAACTATTTTACTAACAATTAGCGTTTCTTCTATCTATTTCAAGATAAAAGGCATATGTATAAAACCATGCAATTACAGTAGGCGTTCTTAGAATATAGACTAGAGCAATGCTATTAAGTTGTCCTAATAATAACTTTACAATAACCAAACAACTAAAATTAAGAACATAAGAATACGTATGATTGGATATTTAGATAAACATTTTCATGTGCGAAAGTTTAACAATCATTAGGCTACCCCCATCCCTCACACCATTTCATCTTCCACCTCAGCGCTACATCAGATTTCTCTCTCCTTCACCACCATCTCACTTTTCACTCCCAACCATCTCACACCACTTCACTTTTCAAAACATTTTTTATTTATTAAAATACCCCACTAAATACATCCCACACACTCACAAACTAAAAAAAATAAATAAAACTTACCCACTAATATTCTTGGTCCCACTTCCACACGTTTCCCAAAAGGTGAGAAACCCACCTTTCGTCCCTTCTCTCTCCCCCCTTCCCGATCCATCACCATCACCTCCCAACCATACTCACGCTTGCCATCTCCTCACGAGGGCTGCGATGGGAGCAGTCTTATATCTACAACTACTTTACATATTCAAAAGTGTGCACAAAGTAATTTAGCCAACCATCAACAGAAAGCAAACATTCAAACTCATATTTATGGTAGAATTCATTGTTTGAATACAAGATATTGAAAATAAATAAAAGTAAATGGTTTTACATGAGTGAGGAATTCTTGTAACACGAACATAGGACAATGAGATGCTTGGGATCTTCGTTACCCTTTTCAGGACTTCAAGAAACCTCCTTATTCGCAGTGAATTTTTGTGGGTGAAAATTGCTTCTTATGATTAGAGGTTCCCTTGTGTTTGCAATGGAAAAGTTTGGGTCTCAGGCCAGAAACCAGTTTCTCGATGTGAAGCGAATATGCTTTCATCTTGTACTAATTGCTCGGGAGGTACACAAAATCATTGTATCATTCGTCGTCGTGAGAATAACGTGATTGTTGTGTTACAAATTCTTTCTTTTCCAGAATTCTAATTCTTTTACCACTTATTTATGCTTTGAGTCCTCTATTTTATTATTATTATTTTTTTCTTTTTCTTTTGGCAACATAACTTAGAACTTTTAAGCATTTATTGTTTGACTCTCCATCATCAATCTATAATCAATATTTTCAAGTAACTAAGCAATATTAAAACATGTATAAAACACATGAGAACAAGTGTAGAAACATGCCTAAAATACGAGTTATGAAATGCCCAACAGTATAAGTCCACATGGATGTACCAAACCAATTGGAAATAGATGGGTGACCAATCAAGCTTATATGTAAGCACTCGTTCGTTTATTTTCCCGAGATTCGGTTAGCAGAAAACAACCATGTAGTTACTTTCGTGATAGTATAAGTGTTATATTCAGACTATCAAAAAATTATGGAATGCTTATCCACCCGCTCAAATCGGCATCTCCAAACATCAACCACGTACTCATGCCTCCACTTTGAAATGTGTTTACCACCAACCCGCCGATTGTATGCTCGGCCACACTGCAATCTTTCCCATGCCACCTTATTTACTTGGCAAGCTTAGGATATGGAGAACGGGAAATAAGTTTGTGTAGTATAAAAGAATTTCAAGTTATCAACAAAAAGGTTGACACTCTCTTTGAAAGTCCTTGGCATAAAAATATGTTTTTCGGCGTTGTCAACTTTATCAAGAAGAAAATGTTGTTTTCCATTTTGGGCGTCCGCTTTTATTCTTAATGTTCCGTAAATAAAACTAACCAAAAGGAAAACTACCTACGATTAACAGAGGCTACAAAATAGCCATGACAAATAACTAAACTAAACTACTAGTACAAATAAGACCATCAAACTAGCTCCAAGAATTCTGCCAGCCTTAATTCATATGCGAGACCAATTCAACTCAAACATATTTTGTCATTACTGTCCCTATAGGCTTGAGCCTAGTCCTCAAGGTTCACGTTGATAAGCACACGTCTCAAACAGCCTTTGTGTGACCCTTTGGTAAGAAGTAGTTGTGGTCCTTTGCACCTGTGACCCCTGATGAATTTTCATTGCAATTGAAACATAGACCTTGAGCTCTCTTTTTTGCATCTATCATCAAGTTAGCCGCTTCATAGTTGTGTTCTGTGTAAACGTATGTAATATGACTGGAATATCAATTGCTTTATTGATCATTATCGAATACGATATATGGAGATATATATGCCCATATTACAAGTATTTATGGGAACTACTAAAGTCATCCTAATCTCCAGCTAGAATACAAGGGACAATATCGATTACACTAATCAACCGATAAGATTCAAATCAATATCAATAAATGTATAGCTAACACTCCCCGCAGTTTTAGCGGGAGGGCAACAAACACTCAAACTGGACCGAAACTCTTTGAATAATGCGGAAGGAAGGCCTATAACTTTAGTGTACTGGTAACAAAACCGTACCAACGGTCGACTTTAGAGACTGGTACCAACGGTCAGCTTTAGTCGACTGGTAACAAGCTGTACGAACAATCAACTAATTAATAAACAATAAACCGGATAAATCAAAATATCTTTAAAAAAAAAATGAAAGTTGGTTCTAAAACTTCAATCCCCAAAGAACCTTCCGAACAAACGGGGCGTGTTTTCCCTAGAAAAACATAAAGATCACATATTTAAAAGCTGTGGTTTATTTTGGTTACGGATTAAAGGGAGCCCTCCGAACCTCCGGCGAGAGGCGGCAGCGGAAAAGTTTAGGTTTTGTGGATCTTAATGGCTTGATAGTATGTAATATGACTGGAATATCAATTGCTTTGTTGATCATTATCGAGATACAATGTATAAGAGTGCAACTTCTGGTCCTAATGCTCCCAAGGTTGATACTACTAATGGTATTGGTGTGAAGTCGGTTTCTTATGCGGGTGCTACTTCTAATGAACCTCAGAAACACGTGTCTAATTTTCGGAGGTTGGAGTGTAGTAAAAAGAAGGATGATGTTGACCTTTCAGTTCCAATCAAAGTAGTGGAAGAGGTGAATATGAGGTTTGAGAATACTCTCTACGGTTACTTCCTTGGCCAACGCCTTGCTTTCCCGGTTGTTGATTACTATGTACGCAATGCATGGGCTAAGTTTGGTGTGCAAAAGGTAATGATGAATGCAAAGGGGTTCTTCTTCTTTAAATTCAATTCGAAGAAAGGTGTTGATGATGTGCTTGAAAATGGTCCTTGGTTGATCAGAGATGTTCCTATTATTCTTAAACCATGGACTTTGAACACAAACCTACTTAAAGAGGATTTGAATAACATCCCGGTGTGGGTTAAATTCCATGATATTCCCCTTGCTATGTTTTCTGATGATGGCCTCAGTCTTCTAGCCACACTGATTGGCACGCCCAAGAGGTTAGATGCTTTTACAAGCCAAATGTGCAAGGAATCGTGGGGCCGTAGTAGTTTTGCTAGATGCATGATAGAAGTGAAGTCGGATGAAGTGCTTCGGGATAGCCTCACTGTTGAGATACCATTACTTGATGGTTCTGGTTCGACTATTGAGAAGATTCGGGTTGAGTACGAATGGAAACCACCTCGGTGTGATAACTGTAAGATCTTTGGTCATACTTTGAGTGATTGTCCTAAAGTTGTTGCACCTCCAGTTCAACCTACCAAGTCTGTTAATGATGGTTTCATGACTGTCAATACTAAAAAGAAAGGTAAGCAAGGTGGTTCTACAACTCAGGGTAAAAGAGGGGTTACTAAACCTGTTGTGGGTAAGCTGTTTCAGTATCAACCCAAGAAGACTCCTCCTGAACCTAAGAAGGTGGATGGCAATAAGAAGATGGCTTCTGATGTGCCTAGTACGAGTGGTACGAAGATTTCTACATCTAATCAGTTTGATGCCCTTAATATGGATGATCAGGATGCTTTTGGTAGTCCATCTAATGACAACAACAAGGATGTGGATGCTGGTAGTTCAATGGAAGTTACTGCGGATGAGTCTAGTAAGACAGTTAGTAAAATGGAAGTTAATAAGGATGAGTCTACTAAGACAGGTAATACAATGGAAGTTAATGTGGAAGAGTCTAGTAAGGGTTCTACTCCTATAGTTGAGAAAATTGGTAAGCTTGAAAAGCTACTTATTGATGGTAAAGCTACTCTTGTGGATGATGATGGTCATCCTATTCCGTCGACCTCTGCCACTAAGAGGGTTAACCCATTTTCAAAGGTGGGAGATATTGTGGTGTCTGATTCTAAAGACGAGGTGGTTGCTAACCCCTTTGATGAGTCTGCTAATCTTTTTGGTGGGGGGGCAAGAGTTTGAACAGGATTATGATGACTATGACTACGATGATTATGCGAACCAGGTGTATGATCTTCCCGGTAATTTGGATGCTTTCAATGCCATGTATGGTACCAAGCTTCAAGGCCTTAGGAAGTAATTTATTTCGTTGTTCTTATGTTATCATTTGAGTTGTGGTTTGATTTCTAGTTGAGAAATTAGGAGGTATCTTGTTATGTAAGCTTTTAGCCTATGTAACGGGCTGAGATGTGGGATTTCACCCATATCCATTGTACTTAAAAGATTTTGGCTAATATATTTACCAAGGTGCAGGATTACTCCCCTTTACCCAAAAATTATCGAATACAATGTATGGAGATATATATGCCCATATTACAAGTATTTATGGGAACTACTAAAGACCTAAAGTCATCCTAATCTCCAGCTAGAATACAAGGGACAATATCAATTACACTAATCAACTGATAAGATCAAATCAATATCAGAAACTGTATAGCTAACATTCTGTGTTGGTGTTCCCAAGGTTGATTGTGTGACGAGCTCGGTAATTCTTAATGATACTCGACTCAACTGCGTGTCTTGCATTCCTGCCAAGTTGATGGAATCCTTCAATGTATTCGGCTTGAACATACGAATCCCATATTCCATCTCCTGTTTGAGCCCACCCATAAACTTCCCCACTAAGGTCATTTGTGTCTCATCTTTGTACCTGATTTCCTAGCCTCCCAAACTCCTTTTGATACTCCTTGTATGAATCAACCTGCTTTGATATTTGCTAAGGATTTATCAAAGTTTTTACCGTCGGTTAAGCCAAACCGAGCCCATAATTCCTCAACAAACAGTTCCCATGTTACCAGTTTCCCTTCTTCTTTGTAGGCCCTATTTAACCATGTATTTACACCATTCATTAGCTTCCTTAGGAACGATGTAAGTGAAACCTTTTGAAACTCGGGTGTGCCTTAATATTATAAAAACTGTTTAACTCGGTTGAACCACTCGTTTGGGTCGTCACTGTAGTATATGGGAAATTCCATTGGTTTGGTGGCTTTCTCCCATTGATCCTATTTATGTTCTTCCATGTGTATATATCTGTGAATGGCTTATTGGCTTACCTCTTGCCAGAGGTGTCTCTTTCCACAACCAGCCAGGTGCTGAAATATATAACCACAAAATGAACATCCTCTATACATGGAGAGCAAGCTAAAGAGGAATGCCTATCTATAAGATAAACATATCTGCGTCTTTTAACTGGGTAGGTGAGAAACACTCTCCACACTAAGCAAATTATTGACACCGATCTCTGATATCATGAGCATCCAAAGTACGCGAGTGACTTAACCATTTTGTGCCACCCTCCAGATAAGTAAACTGATTTTCTATATTATCACGTGCATCAGATTTTTACCTGTAATCATCTATTATTATATATATGTAACATTTAGTGTGAAAAGCGGCCTGGTGTCCTAGCCTCAAATATAGTACTCTTCAAATCTCCAACCTAATAAATATGTTTTAATTTTATTTTGGGAATCGGAATAGAGAAAATTATAAAAGTATATAGGTACTCCCCGTTAATGACATATACGTTTTGTTTGGCATCTACTTTTTTCAACGTGGCTAACGGAGATCTTACTTGCTCAGTTGCTCTTTGATTGGTTCAACCTTATCTTGTTACACTAAAAGTCAAGAATATTAGTTTTCTACTGTTGGAAATATGGTTATACATTTATACGTAAATGTCTAGAATCGAACGCGAGACCTCGGGATTGCACACATTACAAACGAGAATAAAAGTATAATAATAATTATATTAAATGTTAGTGTATAATTATTATTTGAACACTAAAAGGACTTAACGGTTGTTAGGTATTAAGTGTAAGTACTAACTATCGCTAAAAGGAAAAGGAAAAGGANCCATCTTTGTACCTGATTTCCTAGCCTCCCAAACTCCTTTTGATATTCCTTGTATGAATCAACCTGCTTTGATATTTGCTAAGGATTCATCAAAGTTTTTACTGTCGGTTAAGCCAAACCGAGCCCATAATTCCTCAACAAACAGTTCCCATGTTACCAGTTTCCCTTCTTCTTTGTAGGCCCTATTTAACCATGTATTTACACCATTCATTAGCTTCCTTAGGAACGATGTAAGTGAAACCTTTTGAAACTCGGGTGTGCCTTAATATTATAAAAACTGTTTAACTCGGTTGAACCACTCGTTTGGGTCGTCACTGTAGTATATGGGAAATTCCAACCTTAATATAGAAGAGAGCTGCAAGCTTCTTCTGCCATACGCTATCTTTACCCTTTTTTACTAGGAGTCAATCTTAATAAGCAATGCTTCTGACATTTACTGAGGGCTTGTTCAAGGTGATTAAACTAAATGTGATAACCTATTTTGAAAGCCTCCTAACCCCACTTCAAGATTCTAAATCAGTTTTTGTTTATTTTCATAACTCTGATAGCAATTATAGGTCGACAATCAAAGCTCTGTAAAATAATGTGTTTTACCTTTAGAAATGAAAAGTTTTACCAAAATAAAATAATAATAATAATAATAATAATAATAATAATAATAATAATAATAATAATAATAATAATAATAATAATAATAATAATAATAATAATAATAATAATAATAATAATAATAATAATAATAATAACAGGGTCATCGCCCTTGACGCAAACTGGTATGGTTGATTTTGTGCCAAGTCGTGCGGTGATTGATGCCGCACAACGTAAACGCGTCAAGTATGAGGCTAAGTGCACGAATATTGAATATGGGTTTCTCCCTTTCTCTTTCTCTTCTTTTGGGGAACTTGAAAAGGATGCGGTAACCTTACTGAAGCGGATCCGAAGGTTCTCGATGACTCAAGACATTAGAGCATGTGCTGCTGTTCATGTATTTAATAGGATTAGCTTCGCTATAGCTAGAGGTGTGGGGGCCCAGATAGTTTCTCGGCTCCCCACTAATTTCTTGTAACTCCTTTAAGTTTCTAATAAAGTGATAATAATAATAATAATAATAATAATAATAATAATAATAATAATAATAATAATAATAATAATAATAATAATAATAATAATAATAATAATAATAAATCTTTAAAACCAACAAGAATTTGTCCTTGTGTATGCTTTTTGTCACTTAGTCGGGTATATTTCAATGAAAGTTATGTGCGCCAAATACATTCGGATCGTCAAGGGAACGTGGATAGTTAGGAAAGGTTATCATTGTTCATCATATATGACATGAGCCAATCCATAACAAATTTTCTAATACATAAATAGATTAATTTTACACAATACTGTGAAATAAAATCATCTTTCATTTGACAATCCTAATAAATGTACAAACTCATGTTCGTTCTGCATAAAAAATTACCATATCTACTTCTGTTGATCTTAGTTTCCGGGAACAAAGTTGGTAGCAAAAGCCCATGCATTGTTGCTAACCGGGTCGGCTAGGTGGTCAGCCAAGTTTTCTAGTGGGCCCTTTCCAGTGACAATGGCTTGAACAAAGAACCCAAACATTGAAAACATAACTAATCTTCCATTCTTTAGTTCCTTCACCTTCAACTCAGCAAAAGCCTCAGGATCGTCAGCTAATCCCAATGGGTCGAAGCTTCCTCCAGGGTATAAGGGATCAACCACCTCTCCAAGTGGTCCACCGGCAATTCTGTAACCCTCAACAGCACCCATCAAGATCACTTGGGTAGCCCAGATTGCTAATATGCTTTGTGCATGTAGCAAGTTCGGGTTCCCCAAATAATCAAGACCGCCCTCGCTAAAGATTTGGGATCCGGCTTTAAACCACACTGCCTCACCAAACTTGACTCCATTGCGAGCCAAAAGCTCAGGAAATATGCATCCTAGAGCTCCAAGCATGGCCCAACTGCTGTGGATGACCTCTAGCTCGCGGTTCTTAGCAAAAGTCTCAGGGTCGGCTGAGAGTCCAGCAGTGTCCCAACCGTAGTCACCAGGAAATTCTCCTGTAAGATATGATGGAGCTTCACCGGATAATGGACCCAAGTACTTGACCCTGTCGGGACCGTACCATGGGCTGCTAGATGAAACAGTTTTCGGCTTGGCTGCTGTTTTTCTCATGGTGACTCTTCCTTCACCGAACAACTCAGATGTTAAAGGTGCAACCTTGACAGCCTTTCCAGCCAATGAAGAAGGCGAAAGAGTCATCGTTGAAGCAGCCATTTTTTATATTGATTTTGTAAGACAAAAGAAGAGTGAAGAAGTTTGTGGTGAAATGGATTGCCTTTGATATTGATTTTGTACTAGTATATATAGATTCAAAGAGACACCCAAGTCCTTAGGGCATCCGCAATGGAGCTCTATTGTCCGCTTGATGTGCGTTTTGTTAGTGCAAGTTTTAAATTTATAAGTGTGAATTACCGAATCTAGAAACAACACATACGAGCAAGTGAACTCGTCCGTTATAGCAAGATATGATGGTAATTCGGGATCGTTCGCAGGGATTTGGGTGTTTTCAATTGTAAAGAATCTATGTAACAATAAGCAATAAAAGGATGGTAATTGGTTGTCACGTTCCAAAATACCATATAAGCAACAAGTAATACGAAAATGATGATTATGTGATTCAATCAGATTAAAAACTACACTTGCTTAGACTAGTTTAGTATCCTTGATAAGCATGATTGTGATAACTCTTCTTAACATGTTGGTTATAATAATTAGTTGGTGTTTTAATCTATTGTTCTTACAAGTTAAACCTTGGCCAAGATTTTAGTTCATAAAAACAATCTTTAAGTGTAAACCAATCAATTCAAGATCAATCCAAGGTTCATAAGGTATGGTGACTATCTTAAACACAAGAACAATCTCTTATTACAAATCAAATACTCTTAGGAAATGGTCAATACAAAAGGTAACCCATTCATAGACAAAAAGGTTACAATTGTTCATAAACATCTACACTTTCGTCAAACTAGGGTTTACAAACAATCCGATTTGATGTTATAAAAGTATTCTCATTACAATCATACATCTTGTTTCTTTGTTTAGTCAAGAATAATTATGGTGAAAAACAATCATTCATAGACAAATGATTATAACTAGTTGAATAATAACAAATCTTTCGACCCTTGAAACTATTATCAATTAGTTAAACTTGACTCAACAAATGTCACTATGAAACTTAAGGTACAATTGGTTCTTAGGATTGACTTGAAATTGAATTAAAACATGTTATCACAATCATAAGCAAACCATTAAATAATAAACATCATCTAAGCAAGTGCACAAAGGCACTTAGCAACTCATAGCAAACATGAACATAAACTCAGAATTTTGAACATTAGAAATCATAATTAAAAGTCTTACAATGATTGAAATAAGTTTACAAATGATGTAGTAATGATGCCTCAAGTATTGGTGATGACTTCTTGATGTTTTGACCTCCAAATGATGACTTCTTGGACTTCCAAAGTTTTCTGGGATTTTATGGACGAATTTTGGTATTGAGAGGGAGTATTGGTGGTAGGAGAGGTGTTCTCTCAAGTTGGAATAGAGAGAATTGGTAAGGGATGATTAAAACATACACAATTGATGTCTATTTATACTACTCTCAATGCCTAGGATCATCAATGCTCAACTTGGTCACCAAGTAGCTGGGAATGGACTAGAATATGCTTGGGAAGGATCTAGAATTGGTGTGTACACGTTTGGAGACTTAATAATGAAGTTTTGTGGACCAGCCAACTCCATCCGATTCGGTTGCGGGCTCATACCGATCGGATGGAGCCTTTCTACAGAAAATGACAAACACCAAAGTTGTAGATCTTTCTCTTAGCTTTCCGTGGCCGCTTGAATCAACTAAATCGGAGTTCGTATGCTCAACTTATGGCCAAAATGGTGAAGGTGTGTCGGGAACAACGAGTCTTCCATTATTTCTTCGTTTTAGCTTCTTTTCTTCATTTCACTTCTCGTTTTCCTTCATGTACTTTATTCTTGAGTCTTTGGAGTGACAACTTCATGACTTTTATCTTCTCGAATATACTCCAAGAGACTTTCATTTGTCGGGAATTCTTCGTACATGCATAAATCTTCGTTTATTGATCGTTTTTACGTCTTTTCATCACTTTTCCCTGTTTTTGGCTACATACACACTTTTATACGATTAAGTGACAAAAACATATAAAAATATCCAAATAACATATACAAAAACACTAATAACGCTTCTAAAAATATGTTAACTTTGAGCGTTATCACCGCTCAATGTCAGTGTGACTCATCGTGCAATACATTGTAGAATTTCATGTCATCAGTTGATTGAAACTTCACTCAATTCTGAACATACGACCATTAAAAGAGTGTGGTGGGCCTTCATGGCCTTTTGCATTTAAATAATACATGTAAATCTGATATCTTGTACATATATTTATTAGTTAAATACTATATGTGCAGCAATCTTTATCTTTCCACGTTCAAATAAATGTTAACAACATAATTAAAACTTTGGCCACTTAATGTTTTAATAAACCACAACCCTACAAATTAATATAGAAACAAAATCTTGTTTTATATATGTTGCAAGCAGTCAAACTATTTGTAATCATTTATGTAACTCCAGTCGCATAAATGAATTTGATAGTAAAGCTACTGTTAATTATGTAATGCACTTTTATAGATATTTTGTTGTGTTGATGTCATTACATAATACATTATAAGTTATTTAAGAGTATGCATTACATATATTTTTATGAGTGATAAAATAAATATGACGTGGAAATTCATTAAACTGTGTAAATTTCAATGCATTGTTGGTGTTTTTTTAAAATAATGAGATACTGATGTGTCAATGATGTGGCAATCTACTGAACTTTGTATTGAACATTGCATTGGAGATGCCCTTATCCTAGAGATCAGAATCTTAACTCTTGTTGGTTGATAATGTGATCCAAGATTTTCCATTTTTGGTAATCTAATTGGCCCACCCATCTCTTTATTTCATCATTTTTGTTTATAGATTTTCTCTAAAATAAACTTTTTCATACAAGCTAGGCAGCCAATGAGGCAACATTAAAATAAGCCAAATTCATCTAATCCATACTGGTGGACATGTCATTTCATTTGTATTTTACTTCAGTACTTGCTCATTTTATTCTGAAGGGAAAAATAAATAAATAAATAAATTATGCTCAACTGTCAATTACTTTAACTCTACACTTAACATGAGAAGTACGTGCAAGATATATTCTTGAACATACTATAAGTTCGACAATTTGCTTAAGAGTTATGATGACAATCAACGGTTGGTTACTTACGTATCTCATCAACACATTCTATATAATAGACGAAATATTGTACTTTTGACTCTCAATATGTTGTAAGTTGCAGTTTTAACTATAACTATCAACGGTTAATAAGCCATGATTAGTAGTGCCCAAGGTTTTTTCTTCCATTGGTTTGGTGGCTTTATCCCATTGATCCTATTTATGTTCTTCCATGTGTATATATCTGTGAATGGCTTATTGGCTTACCTCTTGCCAGAGGTGTCTCTTTCCACAACCAGCCAGGTGCTGAAATATATAACCACAAAATGAACATCCTCTATACATGGAGAGCAAGCTAAAGAGGAATGCCTATCTATAAGATAAACATATCTGCGTCTTTTAACTGGGTAGGTGAGAAACACTCTCCACACTAAGCAAATTATTGACACCGATCTCTGATATCATGAGCATCCAAAGTACGCGAGGTACTCTAACCATTTTGCACGCCTCAGATAAATAATCTTATCTCTC